>PVLD010007408.1:26623-91973 GCA_004027595.1 Dinomys branickii | reverse complement strand
ATAAATGGTGCTGGAAAAGCTGGCTTGCCTCTTGCCGAAAACTGAAAATAGACCCCAGTCTATCACCATGCACCAAACTCAGGTCAAAATGGATCATAGACCTCAACATCAAAACAGAAACTTTGGTCTGTTTTTAGATAAATATACTTTACACATTGTGTGGTAAGAGTCTCACTTTTTTTATTACTCAGTTGTTTTAGTACCATTTATTCAAAAGACTGTTCTTTTGCCCCAAATCTTGGTATTCAGTTGTCCATTGATACCAGTTTCTGAATTCTGAACTTCCTTCTGTTCTATGTATCTATCACTGTGTCAGTACCACCCTGATTTGAGCACTGTAGCTTTGTAGTTCAAAAATGAGAAATGTTAAGTCTTCCAACTTTGGATTTTCTTTCTTAGTATTATTTTGGTTATTTTGGATCACTTCCCTTCAATATGAATGTCAGGACTGGCTTTTCCATCTTGGAGATTTTGATGAGGCTTATATTGAACTGTAGATAGCTTTGAGGAATATTGCCACCTTGATAGTATTAACTTACATTTTTATGGTTATCAGAACACCAGTGGCCTCACAATTAGTTAGGTGTTCCTAATGATCTGTTTTTATGAGGGTTTGAAGGTTGCTGTTAGTTCTTCTAAGTTCACCTGTTAAGTCATGTGGTCCTGAGCATTTCTTCTGAGAGTTTCTTGATTACTGATTTCATCTCTTCTTACAGGTATATTTAGGTTTTCTATTTCTTGTTCAGGTAATTTGTGTGTTTCTAAGGTTTTATTCTCTAGGTAATCTCATTTGTTGTCACGCAGTTGCTCATAATATTCTTTTACAATCTTTTTTATTTTTATATCGATAGTAATTTCCCTACTTAAAATACTGATTTTAGTTATTTGCATCTTGTCCTTTTTTCTTAGAGTATATCAAGTTTTGTCGATTTTGTTTTCAAAAACCAACTTATGATTTTCTTGTTTCTGTTGTTTTTCTGTTCTGTATTTCATTTACCTCTGATCTAATCTTCATTCTTTCCTTCTTTTTACTACCTTTGGGTGTGCTGTTTTTATTTTTGTTTCTGTAGGTGTAGTGTTACTGATTTAGTGCGTGCTTTTATAAGTATAAATATGTCTTATAGCACTTTGTTTGTTGCAATATGTGTTTTGAGATACTTGTTTTCACACATCTCAAAGTGTTTTCTAATATCCCTTATTTTTCTTTTGACCCACTGGTAAATTAAGTGTGTTTGGTGTAATTGCTATGTATTTGTGGATTTTCCAGTTTTCCTTGTTAGTTCTAATGAGCTCAATTTGGTTGGAGAAAGTAACTTTTATGATTTTATTCTTTACATTGCCTTGTTTGTGATCTAACATGTGGTCTGTTTATTTGAGAAGAATGTTGATTCTGTTTTTTTGTATGGAGTGTTTCATGTGTTGTGTTAGATTTCATTGGCTTACAGTGTTTTTTTTTTTGGCTGAAAACCAGAGATACTGCAAGTTCAGTGGTCCGTGTTCCACTGAAAAAGCAAGGTTTTCTCTAGCTTTTGTAAAATCGTAGTATCCACGTTAACCCTTCTACACTGCATCCGGGTGGAGGACAATTAGCCTGTAAGAGTCATACATCTGATTTCTTAAGGCCTCATTAGCAGCTAAGAATTACTTTAAAAAATGACAAAAATATGTTTTCTAGCATTTCCTCTTCATGTTGTGTACCTTTTTTGCAGAGGCTCCTATGAGTAAAAGTCACAGCACAAATCATTAATTTGTTGTAATTTGATAGTTAGTGACTTGTGACCTGCTAACTCATGAGTTTGAATGTTAGCTAGCTCACAGGATGCAGAAAGCAAGGGAATTGTCTTTCATGAAAATAAGTCTATATTTGCAACTTTCCTTTATGAGAACGATCTTTCAATTTGGCGGTACTGGGGATCGAACTCAGGACCCTGCGCTTGCTAGGCAGGCGCTTATTCCACTGAGCTATATCCCCAGCCCCCACGATCTTTCAATTTGGAGATCACAAGCATGTAACACTTTATGCTAACTTTCTGTGTGTATCCAGATAAACTATCTTGAAAAAAAAATCCTTCTTCTTACAAATGTGTCCAAGCCTTGACTAGGATAGTCACCACTTATAGGGTTAGTGCTCCAGCTTTGAGAGTCTAGCTGGACTGCAACCCCTATTCTGTCCTGGGGGCCCTAGGCCAAGGCAGCAGCCAGCATAAAGAAAAGTCTGTTTCCTTCCTAAAGTTTTGCTCCAGCTCTGGAAATTGATTAAACTTTTTTTAGTCTCTTTTGAAGAGCAAATGTAAACTTTTTACACTTTTGGCCTATTAAAGCCCACTCGGAGAACTTCTATTCTCTTTTTCTTCCTGCCTAGAGGAGCAAATGGACAGATAACAAGCACAAAAGAAAGGAGTGAGAGAGGATTATGCTTTGTCTTGCTTAGTTTTGCCACTGAGGCCAAAAGTAGCCAGGGCATCCAGTAAACTATCTCCTGGGTAAGATTTTACGGTTTCAAATCCATTGATAAATTTTACTTTGAACTGACAGCAACTCAGTTCCATTCGTACTGTGACTAACTCTGCAGCCACCCAAGCACCAAATGTCCTGCCTTGTGCCTCCTTCTTCAGTTACTAAACAGTGCTTTTGCAGTGTTTGGGGTCATTCTAGAGAATCTTCCCCTTCTCCCTCTGTCTCTGAGGCTTCTGAGGCCTGGTAGGTTTGATGATCTACCAGGAAGGCTTATGGACAGCGTGTAGTTACTCTGAGGGCTACAGCTGATTAACCGAATGGCACCACATAAAAGTCCAGAGGAAACCAGGTGCAAGCTGCCAGAGTCCTGTTGCGGTTGGAGTTACACAGGATGCACACCATTCCCCAGTACTGAGGTGTGGTGACACTCGAGAAGGGCTGTTGGGGAAGCTCACCAGTGATTGATGAGTGGCTTTCATTGGGGATGAGTACAAGCCATGCCCTGCCAGGCATGTTCCAGGTTTAAGCCCTCAGAGGAAACCAGGTTTCGGTCTGGACCGCATTGTGCAAACAGTTTAGCGTAGGGAGCTGTGCTCATTACCTGGGGAGTAAAAGGAGCCTTCCTAAGATCCACGTTCCCCGAGACCAGCCAGGGCTGATCCTGCAGCAGGTGGGCAGACTGTGTCTCATGCCTGCTTTGTAATGTTTCCTATGCAAAATAAAAGTTTGTTAATTTTCCACTGTTACACATTTAGATGATTATCTTTATTTTGCTAGCATAAAAGATGTGATGGGTATCTTTCTAAAGCTTGTTTTTCAGTGAGTACAAGGAATTGAATGTAGGACCTTGCGCTTGCCAGGCAGGTGCTTGTGCTGCTGAGACTGGCTATCTTTCTAACTTAAAATTATCTTGCTCATTTGAGAGCTGTAATTCCAAGAAGTAGAATAAAATATCTTTTCTGGGAATTTTGTACCTTTCATTTTCTGAATGTATTTATGTATTTTGTCCTCCCTGTTGCCTTTCTAAAATCTTAGTATAGTCAGCAAATTTTCCACAGTACTTGTTGTGCAGTTTGGTAAAGTGTTCACTGGTTTGTGCGTATGTATTAAACGTAGCGCGCTGTGGCCACTCACCAGCTCAGCTGTTGTTTTTGGTGCTCGGACAGGTCCTAGCAGTGACAATATAGAGGAAGATATGAGCGCGTCTGCCCGAGGAGCCTCTGCAACAGTTTTGGAGGAAACGAGGAAGGAAACGGCTCCTGTACCGCTTCCTGTTTCAGGACCAGAGCTGGCTGCCATGATGAAGATTGGAACCAGGGTCATGAGAGGGGTGGATTGGAAATGGGGTGACCAGGTACTCAGAGGTTTGATTCACTACATTAGCCACACACTGCTCACCTTCTGCACGTCCTGATTTATATAATATCAGGGCAAATTGGCATGTTGATCGCTTTCACTGAGGACTTGGCGATCGATAGAATCTGGACTAGAGTGGAGTGGGCACGAGAGGGGATCCCCCTCTGAACGCTGGCATCATGAGAATGTTGGGGCAGCCGCCTCTGCGAGTGGATTGCTGTGTGCCACAGAGTGCCCCAGTGCAGCAGTGGAGGCTGTGCTGAGGAGTGGGCGGCCACACCCCTCCCAGCGTACGTTGCTTACAGATGTGTCACTTGCCTCCAGCCGGAGGCACCGCTTACCTTGGTGCGGGCCCAGGGCAGTGTTTTCCTTGCTGTGGTTATGTCACTGCTAAGCAAGGGGTTTGTCACAGTGATTAGAGGAGTGAGGGTGTTTGCGGACAGGTAGCAGCATCATATAAACAGCTTTTTTCCTTCAAAATAGGAGCTGGAGTGTCTTCTGGGGCCAAGTGGGAAACATGAAAAAGGGAATATGGAGGTGCTGGAACTTGTTTCAGGTTTTCCCTCTTGCGCAGTCCACAGGGACTGGGTGGTGGGTCAAGGAAAAGCCTGTCAGGACCGTGCTGGAAAGCCTGTCTGCATTTGCTCAGGAATCGCCCTGATTGAGAAGATGCTTCCTCCCTTTACCTTTTCAGGGCAAAGGAGTATGAGTTTGTTATCTCAGGACATTTACGTAGAATGACCGGAACCTTACATTTTACACACAGGTTTGGGCCCATCTGTGGTGTGATGTCTGTGTGCAGTGACGTAGGCCCTTCCCAGAGAGGGCAGCCATTGGCAATGTCTTGCACATGTCTCTGGGCCTGGATCATGGTGGGCCTGCATAGGATACACCTCTCCACTGGTCTTTATTTTGGTTTTTGCAGGATGGGCCTCCTCCAGGCTTAGGCCGGGTGATTGGCGAACTTGGAGAGGATGGGTGGATCAGGGTCCAGTGGGACACAGGCAGCACCAACTCGTACAGGATGGGCAAAGAAGGAAAGTACGACCTCAAGCTGGCAGAGCTGCCGGCTTCTGCTCAGCCCTTGGCAGAAGACTCAGACACAGAGGGTGACTCCGGTGAGTGGAGGCGTCTGACTCACGCCAGGCTGGTAGACTCATTCTCCTCTGGCCGGGGGTCAGCGGGCAATGCCTTGGATTTGCGTGCGCCTCTCTGGCCTACAGTTTAAATATGCTCCAGCTGATTGCAGTGCGGGTGTAGAGTTGCAGGTGCAGAGTGGCTCTGGGAGCCTTCGATCCCACTGAACTGACTTCCTGAATTTACTGTTCAACTTTCCTACTCTGCCTTTGGGGGCAGAATGGGAAGACAGAAGCACTGCTTCACTGTGGGGGTTTGTGTGGTTGGTGCTGAGCCCCTCCCTGAGGAAGCCAGTCATAGTGGACGGGTTCAGCATTGCCTCAGCTGCAGGGGGCCTCTGCTTCCTTCTTAACCATCTTTAAAGGCTGTGTGCTTTCCTTTATCTCTCCCTTCAGGATGCTTCACATAATGTGGAGTTAGCCCCCAGGAAACAAGGGAGAACTAGCAGGTGGACCCAGAAAGTTTGACCTGGTCTAAGGAAAGCCAAGGTTGTGAGAGGAGGGTTCACGACATGTTTTAGACATGTGTGAAAGACCCTATGGTGAAGTGAATATGTGGATGAAGCCTCACACTGCCGGCTTTAGTGAGCCCATCTGAGTGGCCAGAGCTGTCTTGTGGGGCTGTCTGTCAGGTATTACTGAGTGCCAGCAGGCTTTAAGACTGCTGTTACATCGAGCAGATGAAATCTACAGAGATGCTCAGGAGAGAGTGGTAGTGTGGAAGGTGGGAGAGGCTGTGAACCCCTCAGTGTGACTTGAGATGCTTGCCCTGGGGACCATTAGGAGTGAAGCACAGGATCTCCAGCAGTGGGGTCTGGCTGTCCTATCAATATGGACCTCCAGCATGTGTTCCAGGACTGGCCCCTTCTGTTGCCTGCTTACTAGGCGGAGTAGGTCTGGTTCTCTGCCTGGAACCTTTCCATCCTGAGGAGTGGGTACCCGGGCAGTGTTGGCCAAGTGACAGAAAGGTGGCTTCCTTGTTGCACAGACAGTTATGCTGGACATGGAAGTGGGTAGTTTCCCTGTTCCACAGATACAGGTAGTTTACCCTTATCCATATCAGAGCCAGCTCCTCAGAATCAGCTTGACATCTCAGAAGTCGCGTTTTTTTTTGGTAGTGGAGATTGAACTCAGGGCCTTCACATTGAGCTGTAGCCCTAGGTTATTTTTTTTATTTTGAGACAAGGTTTCATTAAGTAGCTGAGGCTGGCCTTGAACTTGCAGTCCTTCTACGTAGGCTTCCCAAAGTTCCGGAATTTCAAGCGCTCACCACCATGGCCAGTTTTAAGTGGTTCTAAAGAAATAAAACCTTGGAATCATTTCGGTACTTTTGAGGTATAGGCTTGGATTGTTTTTAAAAAAAATTTTCAAAATCTCATTTTTCTTTTGAGCCAGGTGGGAATAGAAATGATCGGGGCAGCCATGCACAGCTCCTGGTCATTTGAGTCTAGGAATTTGGACGACTTTGGACAACATGGGAGCTCTGGTATCTTAAAGACAGGGAAATGGCCAGGGCCTCCTTATTTCTGTCTTTTCTAGTTAAGATCTTCCCTTTCTAGAGTGAAAAAGAAGGATGCAGAATCTCTGTGCTTGTACTTAATTTTGCTAAAAACCTAAAACTCTGTAAAAATTGAAGTCTTTAAAATAAGAATGTGATATTAAGTGCCTTAAGTTATGTGCAGGGCCACCTTCTGATTGTATTGGATGTATAGTTTCTTATTTCAATTATCTTTTTCAGAAGCTGAGCAAATTGAAAAGAACATTCATCCCACGGCAATGATGCTGACTAGCACTGTTAACTTACTGCAGACTCTGTGTCTCTCTGTGGGTGTTCATGCTGAAGTCATGCAGAGTGAGGCCGTCAAGACTCTGTGTGGGCTGCTGCGAATGTTAGTGGAGAGCGGAGCAACGGACAAGACAGGTATGAATGATTAACTGTGGGCCCAGAGTGTCAGTGTTGGGGCTGTGAATTTGCCAAGTTTGTGTTTATGTGGGCAAGTGTGCGTGTGAGTATAAGTATGGATATTGGGTTGCTGTGGCTGCTGTACCAGTTCTGCGAACCAGGTAACAAGCAACAGAGAGTCTCAGCAGGGCTGGTTCCTCTGCGACCTCCAAGGGTAAGCTATCCAGGCCTCTCCCCTAGTGTCTGGTGGTTTGCTGGTGATCTTTGGCATTCCTCGGCTTGCAGTGTATCTCCTTAATGTCTGGTTTCACGTTCATAGGGTGTCCACTCTGTCCAAATTTGCTTTTTCTTGACAGTACTGGGGATTGAACTCAGGGCCTTCGTACTGGGTTATATCTTGACCCCCTTTTAAAACACCTTTTAAATTTTATTGTTATTTTGAGACAGTCTTGCTAACTCACTAAGTTGCCTAGGCTGGCCTTGAACTTGGGATCCTCCTCCCTCAGCCTTGCAGAGTGCTGGGATTGTAGTCTTGTGTCACTGTACCCAGTTCCTATTCACTTTCTGTAAGAATACCGGTTAACCTCATCCAAACTAACTATATCTGCAGTGACCCTGTTTCCAAGCAAGGTCACATTCTAAGGTATCAGGGTCAGTGCTTCAGCATGCAAATTTTGCGAGAGCACTGTTCAGTCTCTAACACTGGGTCAAACAACAAATTTATTCTCTCAGAATCCTGGACACCAGAAGTCTCAAGTCAAGTTGCCAGCAGGGCTGTGCTCTTTCCATAGGCTACAGGCCAGGATCTTCGCTTGCACTGTGTAGCTTCTGGTGGCTCCAGGCTTTCTTGGCTGTGGTTGCATCACTAGACTCTGCTGTCTCCACATGGCCTCCTCCTCTTCTGTGTTTTTTTATGTCTTTTCCTATCTTTTTTTTTTTTTTTAATTTTAAAAGTAAAAGAACAAAAACATATTAACAGTCACTTACAAAGTAGCAAGAGAATAGTACAGTCAAAACTGAATTACAGACCAGGTGACAGGGAATTAACAATGGTTGTTGTATTACATATTGATAACTTCAAAGTGTATGCTCAGGGGAACAAATATAGACATGCAAGATGGATCAAATCACTAATCATTAACTGTTCCTTACAATAAAGCGACATAAGTCAGTAGTACAACTATGATAGCTGTCCTGCATCTACATACATACATATATAATTACCCTTTCTTCCTTTTCTCTTTCCTCTCATCCCATTTGCTCTTTACTTTCGAGCAGTTCCTTTTCATACCTCCTAATTTATATTCCCACTTTCAGGTTCTTACACATGCAGATCTTTTCCTATCTTATGGAGACACATTAGATTTTGGGTTTGTCCTAATCCAAAATGATGCCACTTAGCTCTTAATGACATCTTAAGGTCCAAGTAAGGTCGTACTCTTGAGATTCAGAGTGAATGTCAATTTTGGGAGGTACACACTTTAGTCCACTAAGTATTTGAGTGTTTTTTGAGGTAGGTACGGGAAATGTGAATTGGAGCAACGGAGTTGCTGAGGGTGTGCATGCGAGAGTGCTTGGTGGCTCTGATAGAAAGTATGAGCATCTATAAGTGTGAGCAAATGCGTTCAATGTATGTGATTGTGTGAGCATGTGTATCAGTGCTGTGTGAGAGAATGTGGGTGGTTAGTGGGTGAGTTTGTGGGAAGCGGAGTGTGTATGAGGATGTCAGTGTGATTGTGTGGGTGTGCATGTGAGTGGCTGCATGCGAATGTCCATACTTGTGTAAACGATCATGTCGCTTGAACTGTTAGTGTATGTGAGTACTCCAGCACCTGTGTCAGTGTGTCAGTTACATGTGATTATGAATGTGTGACAGTAGTTTGACAGTGTGAGGGTGTGAAATTTGTTTGGTGTGCAGGAGTAGGTGAGGGTGTTTGCATTACTGAGTGGATGAAGAAATGAGCGTGTGTCAGGGCAGTGTATGTGAGTGAGGGGGTAGTATATGAGTATCTGAGTGTGCAATGAAGGATGAGTATGTGTGTCTGTGAGAGCACAAGTGGTTAATGTCTGCTTCAGTGTGAAAGTGTGTGAGAGGGGATGTCAGCATTTAGGGTGTCTCGCTGAGCAAGGAGGAGGCTATGTGTGATACACTTATGAGTGAAGTGAGAAAGCAAACTTGCGTGTATGAATGGGTTGAAGTGTGGGTGGATTGGGTAACTGAACAAGTGTTTGTGGGTTGGTCTGAATAATTGTGTGAGTGTATGTGAGCTTTTGGTGGGTATGTGTGACTGGGAGAGAGGGTTTATGAGTGCCGTGAGTGTGTCTTGGTAACTGTGTGTTAGTCTGGGTGCGTGTACTGAGGACTGTTAGGGAGTATGTGTCTTGTGCTGGAGCGGTGAGGCTGGAGTGTGGGAGGGCTGGCTGGGAAAGGCAAGCTGCTCCCATGTGGCAAGAGGAAGGCTGCGGGCAGGTACCTGGGGAGCGCTCTAGCTTTGAGGCCAGGCCTCTTAGCTTGGGGAATAGTCAAAAGGGTGTGCAGCCCTGAGTGGACATTAGTGAGCCTGGGACAGGTGTGGTCCCAGTCCTACCAGAATGACTTTGTGCAAACCTAACAAAAAGCTCACATGCACTATGTTAGTGCAGACTTCTCAAACGTGGGCTGGAAATCTACCGTGCAGATTAAACATAATTGAGATCATGGGGATAGTTAAAGCACATAAGATTTAAAAAATAAAGTAGTGTGCTGGCAATTAAGCTCAGTTGCACAGCTTCTGCCTGGCAGGTGCAAGGTCCTGAGTTCAATTCCCAGTACCAAAAAAAAAAAAAAATAGGCGCATGTTACTAATTAATGCCATTAGAATTATGGGTCGTTTTTTGTGTTGTCTAGAAACCACAGGTAGATGAGAGGCATTAATGGAATCTGAGCTACTGTGTTTGTTTCAGAGGGTTAAAGATGTTGTGAATTGTTTCTTGAACTAGATTAAAAGCCTTCTCCCACTCCTTTCCCACTGTATGTGACCCATTGCAATAAATCTATGAAGTAGCTTTGTGTTGAAAATAAAAATAGTAGTTTAATTAAAAATAAGGATTATGTGCACACTGTTATTTTTTTCGAGGCTTGGTGCCAACCAGGCTTGTCTTTCTCCCGGCAGCTTCTCCGAGCAGGCTGGTATGCAGGGAGCAGCACCGCAGCTGGTGTACACTGGGATTCGTGCGGAGCATTGCACTCACCCCGCAGGTGTGCGGGGCCCTCAGCTCCCCACAGTGGATCGCACTACTCATGAAGGTTGTGGAAGGGCATGCGCCTTTCACTGCAGCATCACTGCAGAGACAGGTAATGTGAGGCCAGGCAAGACCTGGTCCATGCAGAGCATCTGCACAGCAGCACTCCCAGCCCATGAAACAAGTGCCTTTATTGCCTTTATTCAGTAGTAGGGGTAGGAAACAGCAAGAAGTCACATGAAGCAGCTCTTCTGCAGAGAAGTGGATAAAGTTCTTGATTGGTTGTAACTGTGTAAGTTACCAACCAGTCCACTTGCCTTTCTTCTAAGTGATTAAATTCTGTGTGTGTTCTCCTTTGCCTCACCAAAGAGGTAGTATAATAGTCTTCAGAAGAATTAAGAGAAATATATTTAAATTAAATATATGTGTTTACAATGTAGCTTTTAAAATGATCCTAGCTGGGCGTGGTGGGGCATACCTGTAATCCAAGCGCTCGTGAGGCTGAGGCAGGAGGATTGTTGCGTGTTTGAGACCAGCCTGGGCTACAGAGTGAGCTCAAGGCCAGCCTGAATGGAATAGCGAGACCCTGCCTCAAAAAAAAAAAAAAGATGATCCTTATCATTAATTGATTAAATATCAGTTTCACTGATGTATTATAGGGGCAAAAGTGAAAAGAAAAATCTGTAAACCTTTAATCTATCAGATGATGACTTTCTGTAAAGCATGTCACGTAATTCTCTTTGAGCAGATTTTAGCTGTGCACCTACTGCAGGCGGTCCTGCCATCGTGGGATAAGACGGAAAGGGCGAGGGACATGAAGTGCCTCGTAGAGAAGCTGTCTGGCTTCTTGGGCAGTTTGCTTACCACTTGCCCTTCTGATATCCCATTACTCAGAGGTGGGTGGCTTTCTTCTTACTGTGGCTCCTGGTAAAGGGCAGCGTGTAGTGCAACTTCTCCACTCCGTCCCCAGAGTCGACACTGAGGAGGCGGAGGGCCCGGCCACAGGCCTCTCTCACGGCCACACACAGCAGCACGCTGGCTGAGGAGGTGGTGGCACTGCTGCGCACCCTGCACTCTCTGACTCAGTGGAATGGACTCATCAACAAGTACATCAACTCCCAGCTCCGGTCCATCACCCACAGCCCTGCGGGAAAGCTCTCGGAAGGGGTACGTTCCACAGTTTCAGATGAGCTTGGTCATTCATTTCGAGGGTGGTACTGGGGATTGAATCCAGGGCCTTTGCCCTTACACTAAGCTACATCCTCAGACCTCTTTTATTTTTTATTTTGAGACAGCATTTCATTAAGTTGCCTAGTCTGGGCTTGCAGTCCTCATGCCTCAGTGTCTCAGAGTGCTGGGATTGCAGGTATACATCACCACACCCAGCAAGCTTGGCAGTTATTTGTGGAATGTGAGTTTCACTTCAATTATCTATCTAAACACTATGCCTTTTATTTAAAGGCATA
This sequence comes from Dinomys branickii, assembly GCA_004027595.1. Lineage (NCBI taxonomy): Eukaryota > Metazoa > Chordata > Mammalia > Rodentia > Dinomyidae > Dinomys > Dinomys branickii. Next base: position 80,433 of record PVLD010007408.1, on the reverse strand, counting down.
TGTAAAATCTTTCTAATGGAAATAATTATTGAAGAAATAATTATGAAAATCTGGTAGCACATATCTGTGATCTCAGCTACTTGGGAGACTGAGTTAAGAGGATCACCTGAGCCCAGGAATATGGGGCCAGTTTGGGTAACACAGCGAGAAGCTATCTCCTAAAGAAATTATAAGAATTACGTTTTGTTGTAAATGTGTAAGAGGGGCAGCTCTGTGGGCATCCCTGTTAAACTTGTTGTTTGACATCTATACTAGGCCCAGTTAGAGGACTACTTTCTTGACTCTGAGAATCCCGAAGTGGGGGGCCTCATGGCAGTCCTGGCTGTGATTGGAGGCATCGATGGTCGCCTGCGCCTTGGGGGTCAGGTCATGCATGATGAGTTTGGAGAGGGCACTGTGACTCGCATCACTCCAAAAGGCAGAATCACCGTGCAGTTCTCCGACATGCGGATGTGCCGTGTTTGCCCATTGAATCAGCTGAAACCAGTACGTGGACTGAGTACTGACGTGTGGTACTAGACCTGGCTTCTGACAGTAGAAACTGAGGGAGTTGTGCTTCTCGTCTCCCTTCAGGGGCACCACTGCCTTCTGCCTGTGTTAGCTGTGCTCTGGGAGAAGTAGGGCTTGTCTCACAGGGAGGAGAGAGCAGTGGTTCACGTGTTGTCTTTTAGCCCCAAAGATCAGAGGACATTAGTGCTCTCTGAGCCAGATTTAATTATTTTTAATCATGAACTTATTAAATTCACTTTTTATTAAAAACTCAGTTTTAAAAACCTTAAAATGATTCTTTACATGTTAGTGACAAGACTTAGCAGCTGCTGTGAGTTAGGGAAGCATTGGGAAGATGCATGATTTATGTTATTTTGATGTAACCTAGAGATAGTTTCACTGTATCCTTCTGTAAAATACTGTTGTGGGTTATTATAGGAATGTATGTTACGGAATATTTGAAATACATAGCACATATCTAAGAGACAGAAGCTTATCGTGCTGATGTAATTATTGTTGACTAGTTAGTAAAGAAAAAGTTGATATAGATGATATTTTTATATATATGCCTTTATCTTGCCATTAACATCATATTTTAAAATTGTTCTAGATATGAAGTGACAGAGTACTGTGGTATTTCAGAGTAAAGACTTGGACTATTTCATGTTTTAATCTCCTTGGTTGCACTATGACAGTTGCTGTGTCCTCTCTTCAGCTCCCTGCTGTGGCCTTCAGCGTCACCAACCTGCCCTTCACAGAGCCCATGCTGTCTATCTGGGCTCAGTTGGTGAACCTTGCTGGAAGCAAACTGGAAAAGCACAAAGTAAAGAAATCCCCTAAGCAGGCCTTCGCAGGTCAGTGTGTGATGCTTGTTGGTGAAAGAGTTGCAGTCTTTTATTCATTTATTTATTTTGTCTTTTTGAGACAAGGTCTCACTATCAGTTCAGGATGGCCTTGAGCTCACTTTGTAGGCCAGGCTGGCCTTGCACTTGCATTGATCCTCCTGTCTCAGCCTCCTGAGTGCTGGAATTACAGGCGTATTCCACCACGCTTGGCCAAGACTTGCAGTCTTAACCTAGCATTGTTTGGACAGTGTTTGCTTTTCGTCAGCGAAAAGCAGTGACATAGCATGTCTAAGAGTGAGCTCTTGCAACTGCTGAGGTCTTGGGATTCACATGGACTTACAATTTGTTGAACTGAGTTAGAACATAAGCTTTGCCTGGTGATTAGACTGTTTTGAGTTTGTCTTTGATTCTGTGTTTGGACCCTTGTTTGAAGAACTCATCACTCACCCCTTTTCTAAGTGCCAGCATTTGTTCTGAGCAGGCTTTTAGATGAGGAGTCTGTTCCTCGCCTCTGTGTTTACCTCCAGCTCATGGCTCTGGACCTTAGTCACCCTTCTGGAATATTCCTCATGGCCTGTTCAGTGCCAGCTCCGTGGGACCTTTGTATTGGTTCTGCCTTCTTTTATGGGCACAGTGGGCTGAATAAGACTTTGACTGTTCTTACTTAAATTCTTTCTTTGGGTCTGTAATACCATTCCTGTGATTTTCCTTTCCTAGTACCTGAGTATTCTTTTTTTGGTTTTTTGTTTTCTTTCTTTCTTTCTTTCTTTGGTAAGACAGCATCTTACTATGTAGTTAAGGCTGGCTTTGAACTCACTATGAAGCCCAGCTTGCCCTTGAATTCACAGTGATCCTCCTGCCTCAGCCTCCCAAGTGCTGCAATTAGAGGTATGCACCACCATGCCTGGCTACACATGAGTATTCTTAGAGTTGTTTTCCCTGTTTATTATTTACACTGTGGAGATCCTTGTGGTTTTACCATAACTTCTGATTCATTCTGCCCACTCTGGAGTTTTCTGCCCTCTTCCCTAATGTCTTACTGCTGCTCCACCACTTTTTATAATAACCTTCAGCTGTATCTGGAATTTGCATACCTGACTGGATGGCTCATGCATGTGATCATAGCCTGTAAAATTCAGCCCACCTTCTGCAGTAACCCCCCTTTCCTGTGATGATGAACAAACCTGTCGCCAGTTGGCCAGGCTTAGTGCCCAGGGTCCCTACTATTCCCTCACCTCGTGTTCCTGTGCTGTCTTTTAGATCTCTGCCATACCCTGCTTGAGAACACTCCTGCCACACCTGCAGTTCAGGCCTGTACCACTATGGTAGCTTTCTTCGTCTGTTCTCAGCTAACTGGGGTCTTCATCAGTTAAAATGCTGGCTGAGTCTGATATAATTTTCTCAGAGGAGATCTAACAAGAAAAATTGGAAGTATTTTGTGACCTAGTTATCTAGTTGAAATTTCAGCAATTAGAAATGAAGTAGGTGCTGAAGTTCATCATAGCTATAGTGTGGTTCTAACCTCACTTCAGCTTGTTGACGGGAAGGAGGAAGACCACGGAGTTAGAAGATGTTTCCCCAGGTCCATTTCTAAGGAGCAGGACATGGTTTATCGCTACATCTCAGAGGTGGTGCCTGATGAGGGGAACCCAGGGAGAGGGTGGTTCTTACTGGATCCTCTTATTCCACAGGACAAGTAGACTTGGATCTGCTGCGGAGCCAGCAGTTAAAGCTGTACATACTGAAAGCAGGGTGGGCACTGCTTTCCCACCAGGATAAACTGAGGCAGATCCTGTCTCAGCCAGCTGTGCAGGAGACTGGAACGGTTCATACAGGTATGGTGTTTTTTTTTTTTTTTTTTTGGTACCAGGAATCAAACTGCCCTCATGTTTGCCAGGCAGATGCTATCCTGCAGAGCTATATCCTTGGCCCCCATACAGGTATCTTTTTCTTAAAGCTCTTACAGATTTGTAAAAAAGGCAGCTATTCTGGCAGAAAACTAGGCAAAGGATTTGAACAAGCAGTTCTTAAAAGGTAGGAGGGGAGATAGAGACAGCTTATATAAGGAAGGTACATAACCTGACCACCTGCTCTCACCAGCTGTGAATGCAGTTGTCTCATCAGACAGGTTGTTGAGGGGTGGTGCGTTTTTCTTTTTTTGAAATGGCCTCAGTGTGTATTTTGGGTGGGCCTTAAGGTTTGATGTACTCAGAGCCAGTCATCTTGGGGGAATTTGTCCCATGAGAAAGGGTGAAGATGGCATGTCTATCAGTTCCCATCACGGCTTCTTTTCTTGTGCTGAACAACTGGAGACAGTAAGATTGTTATGTGGTATGTCCGTGCGATGGTACACCAAGGTGCCATTCAAAATAGTGATGCATGCGCTCTGTGTAGTGCTACGGAGTCATGAAGACAGCAAGCAGATAGACAACTGAAACTGCATCCCTATGTCTGTATGTTTGTAGCTATATCCTAGATTCAACTGTTTAACATTTGAGTGTGGGAATTTAGGTTGATTTTTATTTTCTTTATATATTTCTATATGCAGTTTTCTAGAATGAGCTTGTGTCTCTTTTCATAGAGCAAAATGCCATGAAAAAATGTTTTGAGTATTGATCATAAGGTCTTAAAACAGTAGTGACTGACATTTTGCTGAGCATGAAGGGAAAATGGCCCCTGATCATGATCATCACCACAGGGCTGGGGTGGGAAGAGAGAACGGCTGCAGCCGGTGCTGTCCACTGTGGGTGGCGGGACGTGCGCTGTGGGATGTGTGAGCACCACTCCATAGCGTCCCGGTGAGTGACCACTGGTGGCCTTCTCAGGGTGTGGCAGACAGGTGACAGGAGATCTCTGTGGAGGACTCAGCACCAGCAAAGACAGTGAGTCTTTGGAGAGTATGAAGCAGCTGCTTTGCTTTGGCGCAGGGTTCATTGATGAACAGTGGGGCTAGAGTGGAAGAGGTCAGCTGATGTCCTTTTGGAGTAGGTGAAGCTTGAGGCTGACTTTGACAGTTGTGTTGGGAGACCATGTGACTGACGCATGTGTTGGTACTTGGGGTGATTAAAATTACTGGTGAGTATAGGTGAATTGAAATGTGAGATAGGGAAAGGGAGATTTCTGCTTGTGTCAGGTGGCAAGGTGTTTTCCAGGGGGAGGCATAAAAAGTGGAAAGAATTTTCAATAGATACTGTCATGGAACAGCCTGATAGGTAGTAACGGTAGGAAACCGGCAAAAAGGCAAAACTGCCGATGTTTTAGCTTGAGTTGTGTGGAGAGCAGTATGACGTGTTTAACGGGAATTAGAAAGTCTACTGAATGTGGAATGTTTGAGCTTCCTTATTTGTGAGTCTTAGAAGGAGAAGGTATTATGAAAATATTTTTAAACCTGCTGAGTATAAGAGAAATTGAAGTGCAGATTCATTAAGTAGTGGAGATATTAAGAACTTTGAAAATAATTGGTCTCTCCAGGGACTAGGGAGCAGGAACCTGGTCACTGTGTTGAGTTTTCTGTGATTGCCTGATGGCCTGTGAGCAGTAATGGGATAGGTGAGTCAGGGTCCTCGTCCATGCCTTGGGCAGAGCGTGAGTTCCCAATGGAGTATCTATGGCAGTGATGGACAAATGACAGCAGCACCTGCCCTCTTAAAAAACTGTATAAGGAAACAGGCCCAGCCATTTTTTATACTTTATCTCTGGCTGTCTTTGCTGTACTGTGGCAGAGATGAGTAGTTATGACAGAGACCACGTGGCGCATAAGCCTGAATTACTTACTGACTGCCTGTTGAAGATTTCCAGTCCCTCTGGTTTAAATGGTTAGGTGAGGTTGTCAGTAAACAGAACTAACAAATGCAGAAAAAGTACTGTGTTTGTCCTTGGGCCAGTGGCTCACAGTGGGACTGTGGCAGAGTCTTAAAGGCCTCTTGCAGAGCCACTCACAAAATTCAGGCATCACCCTGACCAAGTGACACATTGAGAATTAGTGTTACGTAGTGATCTGTACAGGTTTTGGCAGAAGTCAGAGCTAGAAATACCGTATGGGGTGTGACTGTAATAGGAGTTCCTGAAGCCAAGAGTCAGCAAGGAGGAGAAGGTGGAAGAATTAGACCAAGAGTAGGAACATGAGGAAGAGCTTTTGTTGGCTGTAAGTGACAGATGAACAAATGAAGTGCAGAGGTCAGAAAGCAGGGAATAGAAAATGTGTATAGCCTACTTTTTGTTTGATGTCTGAGCCTGAAGATTTTAGTTGTCTACCACCTAATTAAGCAATAATTAGTTGGGATTGCATTGAATCTGTATAATAATTTTGGGAGTATGGCCATTTTCACAAAAATGAGGCTCCCAGAATTCAAAAATTGGTTTTTTTTTTTTTTTTTTTTGGTGGTACTGGGGATCGAACTCAGGACCCTGTGCTTGCTAGGCAGGCGCTTATTCCACTGAGCTATATCCTCAGCCCCAGAATTCAAAAATTGGCATCTGAGATGAATATACATTTCTCAGATGAAGAAATACAAATGGCAAATAAATATATGAAAAATGTTTAACATCATTGGTCAGTCAAGAAATGCAAATTAAAATAATAATTAGATCTGGTTTAAAATACCCAGTGCATTCTCTTTAATAATAATGAGGTATTGCTGTTGGAAAAAGAATGTACATATTCTGTTTCTAAATTCAGATGATGGAGCAGCTACATCCCCTGACCTTGGGGACATGTCTCCTGAAGGGCCACAGCCCCCGATGATTCTTCTACAGCAGTTACTGGCTTCAGCCACCCAGCCATCTCCTGTAAAGGCAATATTTGATAAACAGGAGCTTGAGGTACAGTCACATAACGTTGATGATTTACCCAGTGTACTAAATTGTGAATGACATTTTTCATAGATGTTTATTTTCTTACAAATGTATTCTGAATTTTAAATGATAATGCCAAATAATGATTATGATTACTTAGCATCAGCTAGTCTTGTGCCTAGGCAACAGAACATCTTACTGGATAAAGAACCAGAAGGCTAAAATTAACATTAGTTTGAATTTGTATAAGTTATTTGAATAATTAACTGGGTGCAGCATGGGTTACATACTCATACATCCATGGGGGGATCTTTTTCCAGATTCTGTGTGATGAAGGGGGCAGGAGAATTATTTGATCACCAAATTTTTTTCTGCATTAAACTGGGAAACTACATTGATATTTTCTGATGTTTTATCAATTCATTTAAAATATACCCATGTAAATCTGGGCTTCCTGTATTTCTGTACTGTTGTCCTTTGTGACCTTGGTCTTTCACACTTTGTTAGTGTGTAAGTTAGGTGAGGGCACTGGTACACACCTCCACACCCCTCTTGTCTGCGCAGGCTGCTGCTTTGGCTGTTTGTCAGTGTTTGGCTGTAGAATCCACTCACCCTTCAAGCCCAGGCTTCGAGGACTGCAGCTCCAGTGAGGCCACAACGCCCATCTCTGTGCAGCACACCCGCCCAGCCAGGGCGAAGAGGCGCAAGCAGTCACCGTCTCCTGCTCTGCCGATTGTAGTGCAGCTCATGGAAATGGGCTTTCCTCGAAGGAACATTGAGTTTGCTCTGAAGTCACTCACTGGTGCTTCTGGGAATGCATCTAGCTTGCCTGGTATTGCATTTTCCTTTTTGATGCTTGTTTGCTTATGGGTTCACAGTTTAGCACTGTTGGTCTCCATGGTGGCCTGTGTGTGTTTATGTTTAGGTGTGGAGGCCTTGGTAGGGTGGTTGCTGGACCACTCTGATGTCCAGATCACAGAACTCTCGGATGCAGACACAGTGTCTGATGAGTATTCGGATGAGGAGGTGGTGGAAAGCATGGAAGATGCAGCCTATTCTCTGGTCAGTTCCTGTGCGTGCCCTGCCCACCTGGTGGTCCACATACTGTGTGTGCCATTTTCCTCTGTCACTTGGGAGGACCAGCTCTCTCCCCTGTGGACTGTCCAGAAGGCTCCCCCACAGTTCTGCTGGGCACAGAACAAGGTCATCTGTTTTGGTATTAAAGTGCTCATTGGGTTTTCTATATCGTGAATTCTTTAAAGTAGATCCTTGTTCAAACATCTACTGCTATTGTGTAGCCATGAGAAGTATTTCGTTAAAAAGTCACGTTTCCTGACACTGATTTTCTCACCTGATTAAATTGTTTCATAGGATTCATTTGGAAATGCCTTGAGATTTACCTATACTTACAGCTTTTGAGATTTCATTTCTGCTTAGTATTGTGTTGGTTTTAGTATTTTAAAAATGATGACTTTTGTAGAGAATATATAGTATTTATGCTTTACAAATTTCAGACTTTTTTTCTTAAAGTAGGTTTTTCTATTCTCATTTTCTTTTTCTAATGTATTTGCCTTATAGTCTACTGGTGCAGTTGTGACGGAGAGCCAGACTTACAAAAAGCGAGCTGATTTCTTGAGTAATGATGATTATGCTGTGTATGTCAGAGAGAACATCCAGGTGAGTCGTCTTATGCTGGAGGCTGGCTCATTACTTCGTTAAGCAAGTTCCTTGAGCCTGTCCTATGTGCTGAGCTTTAGTGGACAGAGGCCTTTGGTCTCGCAGAGCCAGGAGACGGTCAGATGTACCCCACAGCCTCTGGCGTCTGTCAGAGGGGGATGCACACTGTGAGGAGAAGGAGTGGATAGAGGAAAGGGTCAGAATCAGGGTGCACTGTCAGGGTGGCGGTTGGGGGCTGTGAGGGAATGTGTGGTGTGGAGTGCAGCTCGGGTATTCTAGGGGAGAGTCAGACAGGCGGCTAGCAGGTAGAGTGGTGGGCAGTGGGCCGGGGCCCTGAGCGGGAGAGCAGAGGTGGCCCGTCCACAGTGGGGTTGGTACAGATGATGTTTCTCATCCCCGTTGTGACATTTCAGTTCCATTTGTTTTCCTTATATTTTCTTACGTTCTCATAGCCAGCTAACTTGTATTTTGTATAATCCTTTATCCACCTTTAATCCTTCCTTTTCATATCCATATTCTTTCGTTTTAGTATATTTGAGCAAATTTGAGAAGTACCTGATTTTACCTGGATTTTATTTTTAACACAGTGACGTTGCTCTTTAACTAACAGTACTTAACAAAATAATGCCTTAGTATCATCTCATAGCCACTGCTTGCTCATGTTTCTCTCATTTTCTCAAAAACGGCTCTTTATGTTTAGTTATTCACATATAAGCAAGATCGTATTCCTTTTTTTTTTTTTTTTTTTTGGTACCAGGAAATGAACTCAGGACCTTGCACTTGCCAGGCGTGCAGTTGTGCCACTGAGCGATGCCTCTGTCCTGGTTGTGTGTCTCCTAAAACTCCTTTGAGCTAGAGTGGTTTTCCCTTGTCCTGGCTTGGGCCACTCTATCCGCACCATGGTGGCTTCAGCACAGACACTCCTTCATCACAGTCCTGGAGGCTGGAACTCTGAGGTCAGGGTGCCTGCCTTGGGTTTTCTGCCCAGAAACTTCTTTCTGGCCTCAAATTTTTCACTGTATCCACACAGAGAGTGGGGAAGGGGAGTAGGAGCAAGCAGGTAACTCTGGTATCTTTTTTTGTAAGGACATAGTCTTTTTTTTTTTTTTTTTTGATATCCTACCCTACTGATCCTATGTAGCCTGGATTAATTCCTTAATAGCCCTTTCTCCTAATGTAGCTATGTGGAGGGATAGGGCTTCAACGCATGACTTCTCAGGAAAACACAAACGTTTTCATTTCATAACACCCCCTTGACATCTTTTAGTCCCTCCCATTGGTTGGTTGGTTGGTTTTGAGACACTTGGTAGTTCAGGCTGCTTCAACTTGCTGTGTAGCCCAGACTGGCCTCGAACTCAGGGCACTCTTCCTGCCTCAGCCTCTTGAGTCCATGCATTTATTTATGGGTAAAGCTGTGTTCTTAAAATGTCTTGTATTCTGGATTTTGTGGTGGCTCTCTCATAGCGTTGGCTAACATCTTTCTTTGTCTCCAGTGTTTCAAGTAGGAGTGTTGGAAGGTGACTCAGGCTGAGCCTTAGGCAGGAAGGCTTCTTAGGTGCAGTGTGCTCCGTCCTGCCTTGTGTTGGCAGTGTGTAATTTGGGATTGGCTAGACCATGTGAGCCTGCTCCTTCCATGAACAAGTTCTCCATTACCGTTAATCTCGTAGCTCACTGGATGTGCATTGGTGTGTTGTCTAGACCCCATGCCTGGAGGCTGCATGATAGTAATTTTCTAACTTTGTTACCCTTTTTAAATTTATTAGCTCAAACTCTTTCCTTTGGGGGGAGAAACTTTTTGTCAGCTCTGGTTACATTTTGTAATAGTTTTTACAAGAAAGGCAGAATAAATGCTTGCTTTATTTTTTTGGTAAGGAGGACCTACCAGTTCTCAGAATGATGGACTGGTGCTCCAGTTGTTACAACGGTGATTATCAGGATAATGAATGCGTTTTCTTCAGGACTCGAGCCTGTGGACTGTGTTTCCCTTTGAGCGAGCCTGGTATTCTTTGACAGCTCCCTTTATGGCACAAGGGGATCCAGGCTCATCTTTTGTACTTCATACCCAGATGTAGAGCTGCCTGTTTTCTGAAGAACTCTGGTTCCATTTAGTGTAAATAATATTGAGACTACATTCCAGGTGCTAAACAGAATCTTAGAGATTAGTACTACTTAAAATTAGTACTACTTAAAATGGTTCATTTTATTTAGATACACTGGACTGGACTTTCATTTTAATTTTAGGTGGGAATGATGGTTAGATGCTGTCGAACATACGAAGAAGTATGTGAAGGTGATGTGGGCAAAGTCATCAAACTGGACAGAGATGGACTGCATGACCTCAATGTGCAGTGTGATTGGCAGCAGAAAGGGGGCACCTACTGGGTTAGGTATATCCATGTGGAACTCATAGGTGAGCACTTTCTTTATTAAATGCTTTTGTGTTTTTTCTTTAAGACAATGTTCCTGGAAATGAATGCTAATTATATTGCATTTATTGCTGAAATCTCTAGGCTATCCTCCACCAAGTTCTTCTTCTCACATCAAAATTGGTGACAAAGTACGGGTCAAAGCCTCTGTTACGACACCAAAGTACAAGTGGGGATCTGTGACTCATCAAAGTGTAGGAATTGTGAAAGGTAATATTACCTAGGGAACGAGGTTCCAAATGTTGCCCATAATTGAAAGGTTAAAAAAATACAAGTATGAAGAAAGTGGTTTTTGGCTACCAATACAGTATATCTGCAATTCAACAAAGTCAGATCTTTTATTTCATTGCAATGTGGGAAGACACAGACCCAGGGATTGGGTGTCTCCCTAAAGGATGTTATTGAGAGCTCATGGAGATTGTGTTGAGTATTTGGGAAGAGAGTTTGAGGAAGGTGGGGGTAATGCTAAGATCACATATCTTAAAATTAAGATTAGTACAGAAGTAGTCATTCATGTTAGCCAGGAGAGAGGAACATGTGGTTATATTTGCTGTTTGGATTACAGCTGACGTTGATCGTACGGATTAAGGAGGACTTTGTTTTAGCGTGGATTCATCAGTCACACGATGGCCTTGTCTGATGTTAGGGTTCTGTTAATGTACTCTGTCATAGGGACTGTGTTTCTGTTGTTCATACTGAATAAAAACTTAGGACTAGATTTAAGAAATGGAAATGTGCCAGCTGTGGGCCTTAGGATCTGGAAACAAAAATTCTCCTCAGATTATATTTAGTGGTATAGAAATTTCCCGAAACATGGCACACCCTGAAAGATATATTTATTTTAACAGTTGCATGAGAAATAAATATGCCTATTGTTTTATCACTAAATGCTTTTGATGTCACAGTGGTAGTGCTTCCCAAGTGGATGGGGGGCATTGTTAAAAGTTGTGTTTATACAAAAACAAATGGTTTATTTGATATTTTACTTTTAAAAAAATTTACAGATCAAAACACAAAGTTTGAAAAGAAAGTGGTTTCCAAGTCAGTGTTTTGAGTCACACTTTTATTAAAGGATAAGAGACATTAGTGACATGGTTTTTATTTTCTAACATATCAAATGCACTAAATAGAATTTAAGGTGGCCATGGTGGCGCTCGCCTGTAATCCCAGCACTCAGGAGGCTGAGCAGGAGGATCGTTGTGAGTTTGAGGCTAGCCTGGGCTACAAAATGAGCTCAAGGCTATCCTGAACTGCATTGTGAGACCTTATCTCAAAAAGACAGAAAAAAAGTAATTTATGTTACTTGGCCTAATTGTAGACCTTTGGGTGGAAGCAGTGAATATAGTATGATGAGCTTTCCTGTGCCTGTCACTCAGCTTCAGCAGTGGTTAGCTCCTAAGCAGAGCTCCTTCATTCATGATCCCTGTTTGATTATTTTGGGGCTAGTCCATTTCATCCATAAGTATCTTAGCGTATGTCTTTAAGCCTTTAAAAGGTAAATACCATTGGTGAAATATAGAGAACTCCAATATAATATTACGTGGCTAGGTGAGTTTCAATTTTAAATTGGTGATAGAGATGTCTCAGGTGGTTTTTCTGTCCTAGCTTTCAGTGCCAATGGAAAAGACATCATTGTTGACTTTCCCCAGCAATCTCACTGGACTGGGTTGTTGTCAGAAATGGAGTTGGTGCCTAGTACACATCCTGGGGTTACGTGAGTTTGAATGATGACTGCTATATTTGTTTTGGGAGGAAGGGTTTTATTTGAATTAAGGTTAATAAATAATATCTCCTTTTTAATGACTGTTTTAAAAATAGGTGTGATGGCTGTCAAATGTTTCCTATCAATGGATCCAGATTCAAATGCAGAAACTGTGATGACTTTGATTTTTGTGAAACATGTTTCAAGACCAAAAAACACAACACTAGGCACACATTTGGCAGAATAAATGAACCAGGTAGGACAGAATGGTTATCCGTCAAATATAACTAGTGAGATAATTGTTGGGAACACCAGTGTATTGGAATGTGCTCGGCTGGGGTCATAAGCACACACTGAGCACTGCAGAGCAAGCTCAGCCACACAGAAGGGACGGTCCTGCCCATTGGTGCCTGGGATTTTAGGGTTTTTGTTTTAATTAGCAGAGGAATTGGAGTAACAGGATTTGTTTTGTTTATCCTTTCAACTGTTAATGAACATTTGGGTTGCTTCTGCCTTTTGGCTCTTACGAATAATGTTGCTGTATGCCTCAGTGCTCAAGTATCCGTAAATCCTTGTTGTCAAAACTTCCGGGTAATGTACTTAGTAGGGACTTGCCAGGGTCTTATGATATTCTTTAATTTTTGGAGTTACTGCCAAAATATTTTCAGTCATGACTGTACTACGTATTTCACCAGCAATGCAAAAGCCTTCCAGTTTCTTACCCTTCTCACCAATACCTGTAATTTTGCAGGTTTTGGTCGTGGCCATCCTACTGTGGGTGAGCAGTAGTAGCTTGCGAATTTTGATGTGAATCTCCCTGATGACAGATAATGTTGAGCAGCTTCACTTTTTTTTTTTTTTTTTTTTTTTTGCTATCTGTATACCTTCTTTGGAGGAAGGGTATAGGTTTTCAAGTTCTTTGCTTATTTAAAAGTTTCTGATGTTGACTTATAGGTGTTTTCTGTATATTATGGATATTACAGCCTTATCAGATATGTATTTACAAATATTTTATCTCATTCTGTGGGTTGTCATTTTACTCTTGATAAGATCTTGTGGCACACAGAAGTTCTCAATTTTAATGAAGTCTAGTTTTTCTCCTTTTATTGTTTGTACATTTGGTATCTTGTTTTCGTTGTCAGTTTAAGTAACAGTTGTCATGAAGATTGGCCTGTGTTTCTTTCTAAGAATTTGTAGTTTTAGTTCTTAAATTTAGCTCTTTGATTCATTTTGAGTTAATTTTAAAGTATAATGAAACTGAAGCATCCAACTTTTTTTTTGCATGTGCATACCTAATGTTCCCAACACCCCATTGAAAGGTCTTACAGAGTCCCTTGCTGAAAGTCAGTTGGCCATAAATGTGAGAGTTCATTCTGAGTTCTTAGTTCTGTTCACTTGATCTGTTTGTTTACCCCTTATGCCAAGTACCACACTATTATGATATAGTGATTGTGATAGTTTTGTAGTAAATTTAGAAATTGGGCAATGAGTCCTCTTACTTGCTCTATTTTAAGATTGTTTTGGTCATTTGTTGTCCCTTGAAATTTCAAATGAGTTTGGGTCTGAATTTTCCCACTTAGGTTAGAAAAAAAAGCCACTAGGATTTTCATAGGAATTGTACTGAATCCGCATAGTGCTTTGGGCAGTACCATCATTTGAAGTGTTAAGTCTTCCCTATATAGGGAATGTCTTTCCATTTGTTAAGTCTTGTTTATGCTTTCAGTGATGCAGCAGATTGTAATTTCTTTCAGTAATATATTGTAATTTTCAGTGTACAGTCTTACACCTTGTTTTTTTTACATTTTTAAAAATGCATGTGTGTTGGATATGGAGGTTAGAGGGTTTCATTCTGGCAGATTTGTCCATGTGAACAACATACTCCTGGCGTTTTCACTCCTCCCTCAGCCCCTTGCCTCGCCTTCCTTCTGACACTTTCTCAACTGAAATTATTTCTGAGGATTTGTTTTGCATGCTATTTTAATGGCATTGTTTCCTTAACGTTCTTTTTGGTGTATTTATTACTAGTGTATAGAAAGAGATTGGTTTTTGTGTGTATGTATCAACTTGGCTGACTTTATCTCCTCTAACAGTTTTTCTGTGTGGATTCTTCTGAATTTTCTACATACGTGCTAATGTCATTTGTAATAAAGACAGCCTCAGTTCTTCTTTCTCAGTTTAAGTGCCTTTATTTTCTTTCCCTCCTTCCCCTCTCCATCCCCCTCTCCTTCTACTTTGTCCAGATTATCTCTTATTTTGTTGAATAAAAGTTGAAAAGGTGGGCATTCTTGTCCTTCCTCCTTAGGGAAAAACTTTCAGTCTTTCACAGTTGAGTATTGTGTTAACTGAGTTTTTTATGTATAATTTTTATCATGTTGAGAAAGTTTCTTTTATTTCTAGTTTGTAATTTTCTTGGAGACCTGGATCATTTGTAGAATCTGTAGTGCTGTTCCATTTTCAAGCTTTATCTTGAATACTTTTTTTCCCCGTTAGTCTACAATTAGTGTAACAATTAATTTATCTTCAGAAAACCAACTTCTGGCTTTGGTTTGCTATCTCTTATATATATATATATTTTTTTTTCCGGGACCGGGGATCGAACTCAGGGCCCTAGTGCTCAGTGGCAAGCACTTAGCCCACTGAGCTGTACCTCCAGCCCTATCTCTTATATTTTTACCATTCCTTTCCTATTCTCATGGGATTTAGGTTGAGCTAGATTTATCTTTCCTTTTGAAGTAAGTCCGTAGGTTATTAATTTTTCACTGTCATCTTTTCTATTCAAATTTTATTTCAAAACAAGTTTTAAAGTTCGATCCTGCAATACTGATATATAGGAGTACTTTCACTGTCGTTTGCTTCACAGTATTTTAAAAACTTGGTTAGGATTTTTTTCCTGTATTCATTGACCTTTAGTTTTCAAACATAGAGTATCTTTCTATTATTCATTTTTGCATTGGACTCAGAATAGGTACCAGTTGTCTATGGCCATATCGTGTTGAACATGCCTGATTGTGTCAGAATAGGTACCAACTGATCTGAGATTTTTTGAAACTTGCATGGGGTTACACGGTCCAGCCTATGACTTAGATTTTATAAATATTGTTTGTATATATGTAAAAGAATGTCTCCTGTGATTCTCAGAGTGCTTTTTGTTTTTTGCAGTTCTGGGTTTTGAACCCCGTGCTTTGTGCATGCTCTACCATTGAACCATACCTACAACCCTTTATGTTTTCCTTTCTGAGGACCAGGTCTCCCTGAGTTGGTTAGGCAGGCCCAGAACATATGATTCTCTTGCCTGAGCTTCCTAAGTAGCTGTGATGAATGGAATGTGCTGCTGTGCCTGGCTTTCATTCTACACAAATTTTACCTGGGCCTGGAGAAGTATTTCTTCATATTTACTTTCCTGGGAGTTGGCAGAGCTTCATAACTTTGTGGCTTGCTGTCTTTTAACCATTTTGGAAATTCTCTTTATCATTTAGTATTTTTTCACATACTGTATCTGCCCTATTCTCTTGTTTTGTGGGGGGGATGCTTTTTTACTTGATTTTATTTCTGACAAATCTTTCATGTTTTATTCATGTTTTCTAAACTGTTGCTCTTCAGTTCCTCATTCTAGATATTTTGTTACCTCTAGAGCCTCACACATGCTAGGCTGGTACTCTACCACTGAGCTACGTTACACCTCAGCTCTCTCTAGTCATTAAGTTCTTACCTTTAATTATACATACATCAGTTCTAGATTTTCTAGTTTTTTTTCGGTCCTCTACTAAAATGCTCTGTTACCTTGCCTTTTTGAACATAGTTAGCATAAAATGTGTGTCTTCTAAGTCCAGTTTCTAGAGTCTTTGGGGCTATTTCTATTCATTTCTGCCACTTTTTATTTCTTTTTTCTTGTCTCTTATATACAATTATGTCCTGGACATTTTGTTTTTAAAATCATTTCTTGAATTAAATTGAAGTTGATGTTCTCTTTCTCCAGAGATCTGGGGAGGGAAGGTTATTCTATTAGGTATTTGGGGTAAGTACTATCTAAGTTCACTTTAATCAACTTTTCAGTGGTTGAGATGATTCCACACTCACAGTCTGTTTAAAAGGAAAAATAATAGAAAGAAGTGAAAAAGTCAAGCGAAACTCCTATGTTTCATATTTACTTTTTTTTCCCTTCATTCTTTTTTGGGACCAGGAATCGAACTCATGACCTCACATTTGCCAGGCAGATGCTTGTGCCACTGAGCTATATCCCTGGCCCCTGAAACTCCTATGTTTCAGGCTCACCCTTCTTTCCTATTACCTGTTGGGATCTCAAGTACAGTTGTTTTCTGTGGACATCCCCAACTCTGGCATCTCTGACTGCAGCTGCTGTCCTGTTCCTGTCCTGGAGCTGTAAGGGTGCAGTTTGTCCTTTGGGGGCTTGGTGTAGAAATTGACAGATACCGTCTAGGCAGAGCAGCCTCAGATCCGAGTGCCACGTGAAGACAGCTCTGTTCATCCCTAGTGCTGTTTAGGTTCTGGCCATTTGCTTCTTTACCATTTGATTGATTCAGATACTTTGAAGATTCATTTTTGAATGTTTGTTTAGCTCTTGTAGTTGTCCTCAATGAGAAAGGCCCATTTCTGAATTTATCACTTCAGGATATGGAAGCATTTTACCAATTTGCTTTTTTTTCTATCTGCATGTATTCTTTAGTTTTTGTGATATTAGGATTAAGCCCAGGCCCTTTATGTGCTAGGCAAGCAGTCTTATCACAGAGCTATACCTCTAGAGCCCCAGAATCATTTTTGAGCAGAATATTTTCTTAAGGACTGTTGCTGAGCTTTTCCCACACCTCTTCACCATCCTTTTTGCTGGAAGTACCCTGCTCCGCTTTTTGTGCCTGAGAGGTTTAAATAGAATAAACTACAACATTATGTGGGCTTCTCTTAAATTGGTGTAAAATATCTTGCCTTTTGTTATTAGCTTCTTTTAATTAAAAACTTTGTCTTTTATAAAGTAAGATTATCAGTATGTAGTATTTTTGATACCTTGGCCGTGAAAGTTCTTTCCCACCTCAGCAATGTTAACTTTCTTTTTGATTGCTTGTAACAGGACAGTCTGCAGTATTTTGTGGCCGTTCTGGAAAACAGCTGAAGCGTTGCCACAGTAGTCAGCCAGGAATGTTACTGGACAGCTGGTCACGCATGGTGAAGAACCTGAACGTGTCATCTTCCATGAACCAGGCTTCTCGTCTGATCGATGGCAGCGAGCCTTGCTGGCAGTCCTCAGGGTCACAGGGGAAGGTAGTGTGAAGTGGGGCACATCAGGAAGCACTTTCATTTAGATTTTCGGCATGAAGTTTGAACAACTTACATTTTACTGGTGCTACCTGAAAATAGACATTTTATATTGCACTTCATAAACGGTTTAAAAATTGCAGAGTAATATCATTGTCGAGTTATTTTAAACAGTATGTTAGTGTAACAGTATATTTACCTAACCGATCAATTGATAGAGGATAGAGTAGGCTTTTTGTTTTCTTTTTCCGAATGAAATGTACAAACTCCTGTTCTGCTCGTGGTGTGAAGGCCTTCTCACGCGGTCGCCCACTGCTGTCTTCCGAGGGCTCTCGTTTCTGCTGTCCTCTGTGGGGTACCTTTGCTGGCGCACAGCGCAGGCTCACAGAGAAGGCCGTTTTCTCCATCTTTACTCTGTGTTTCTGTCATTGACTCTGTATAGGATGGCAGGGCTGCCCTTGATGGGGAGTCTATAAATCCGTCATTTCTGGGGTTTCGAGTGAGGCTTTCCTCTAACGAGTGATGATGGGAAGGAATATTCTGGTTTCTGCCAGGGTAATACAGAATTTTCTATTATATTTTATATTAAAAAACAGAGATTTCCAGGCGTGGTTGGCACACCTGTAATTCTAGCACTTGGGAGGCTGGGGTAGGAGGAATGCCTTGAGTTTGAGGCCAGTCTGCACTACAGCATGAGACCCTGTCTCAAAAACAAACAAACCAACAAAACAAAACAGATAAATTGAAACTTCAGTGATATTATTCGAGTGGCTAAAATACAGCTTGATTTTACTAACTGAGAATTTTCTTTTTTAAAGCATTGGATTCGTTTGGAGATTTTCCCAGATGTTCTTGTTCATAGATTAAAAATGATAGTAGATCCTGCAGACAGTAGCTACATGCCGTCCCTGGTTGTAGTGTCAGGTAATTGAATGTATTTACTGAAAAGGAGGTCTTTTCTGTCCTTTAATAAGACTTCTTCGTTTGATTGCTTTGCCGTTTTTTCTGTAGGTGGAAATTCCCTAAATAACCTAATTGAACTAAAGACGATCAACATCAGTCCCACTGACACCACTGTGCCCCTTCTGAGTGACTGCACAGAGGTGAGTGCAGCAGTTGTCCTTCGGGGCGATTCCCAGAGGACGAGGGGAGGGGTTTTCTGCACTAGCATTGAGCCCGATTTTCCCCTCTTCATTAAATAATATTCGTTTTAAAGTTTCAAGAGTTTGTTTTATACAATTTGATTTGCTGTTTTTCAGAGCAGCTTCAAAAGGAGATGAAATAGATTTCATTCTGTTTCTCTTTGTGCTTAACCTAGCCAAAAGGCTGAGGAGCAGTCTGTTTCTGTTTGGTAACAGCGTTAAGTGTGGCTAGCACAAGTCATCAGGCATGTGACTGAGGCAGTTGACTGCTGTTCACATCACGTATTTTTGTCTTCTTAAATATCTCTTGTTTATGATGCTTTTTTCTGACCATATCTGTGGCATTGAAATTGGTTTTTTTGTTGTCACACCCTTTGGCATCAAATGCTGAGCTTGGCATGTGGTAGCAGTATTTTAGTTGGTGGTAAGGTAACTGTCAGAATGAGTCCAAGCTTATTGTATCCCTTGAAAATTCTGAGAGAACCTGAGAGGGTTCGTTTATCCAGCGAACACTGTAGATCAGTGAGATTTTCTTCCTCAGACCATCAGTGAATCTTTATACACAGAGTATAGACACTATTCTAATACGTTAAATGTATGTAAAATAAAAAACAAATTCAGGGTTTTTTTTGTATTACCTGTGCTGATGTTTTGTAGAACTGGTCTAATTGAGCTAATGATAGTTGATAAAATCATGAATTATTTGATTGTTTTATTCACCCAAAGTTTATTGTAGGCGAGGGATTTATTTTTAAATTGTTAAATGTGGCTGAGGTTGGTAGCACATGCTTGTAATCCCAGCACTTGGGAGGCTAATGTAGGGTTGCTGAGTTTGGCACCAGCCTGGACTACATAACAAGACCCTGTCTCAAAAAAAAATGTTCAATGCAGTTTATCATTTATTCTTTTTTTTGTGTGTGTGTGGTAGTCTAATGCCTTAAGAATGTTAGGATAACACTCTACCACTGAGCTACACCCCCAGCTTTACCATTCCCTCTTTTTTTTGGTCTTTTTGAGACAGGGTCTCGCTATGCAGGTCAGGCTGGCCTTGAGCTCAGTTTGTAGCCCAGGCTGGTCTTGAACTCATAGCCATCCTCCTGCCTCAGCCTCTTGAGTGCTGGGATTACAGGCCTGTGCCACCATGCCCACTTCTGTTTTTTTTTTTAAATTCTATTTATTTATTTGCTTATTACAGTACTTGGGATTAAACCCAGGGGTGCGCTGCCACTGAAATACATCCACAGCTCTTTGCTTTTATACTTTATTTTGAGACAAGGTCTCAGTAAATGGCCAAAGGTTGACCTCTGCCTTGCAACCTTTCTGTCTTGGCCTCCTGAGTAGTTGAAATTACAGCTGTGCAGCAGCACGCCCCCGCCCCCTTCCCTTCTTCCCTTCTTCCCTTTCTTTCTCTCTCTCTCTGTCCTTCTCTTTCCCCCTTTTGCCCTTTCTTCCTTGGTTCCTTTCCTCCGTGGCACAAGGGTCAGAATTCAGGGTCTTTACATTTGGATAGGGGCTCACTCTACCTCTAAGTTGCCCAGGCCGGGCTCAAACTTGTGACACTCCTGTGCTGGCCCGCTGGAGCGCTGGGCTCACAGACGCGTGCCGCCGCCGCGCGTGACGTGTGTATTTCGTAAATACCAGTCTGTTGCTCCATTCTCACTCATCCAAACTTTCTTCATTTAGGGTTTATTTTATTTTTATTTTGCAAATAACAATTGTGTATATTTATGCGGTACATTGTGATCTTTCAGTTTGTGATACCTTGTGGGATGATAAAATCAGGCTAATTGACGTAGTAATCACTTCAGATATTTCTTCGTGGTGAGATTTCAAAGTCCTCTCTTAGTATTTTGAAGTATATAATATAGTATTTACTATAGTTACCATTCGTTTTATGATATGTTGATTAATATTTAATTAGCAGTGTTTATGAATACATTGACAAATTATAAAAATGAAAAATAACATTATTTCTTTTATTTATTTATGTATTTATTTGGTACTAGGTATCGAGCTCAGGGCCTTGTGCTTGCCAAGCAACATTGAGTATTTCTGAGAAAAAAATAATACTGCATTGTACTACATTTTACTGTTACCATATTGCTAGGTAACTGAGTGCAGTTTGTAGAGTGTCTTATACTCCTAAATATTTTTGTGTTTTAACTAAACCGGTAAGTAAGTTAATTAAATGAGCAGAGATTTAAACTAAAATATTTTAAATTCAAAAACAATTTAGTCTGTAATTTTTATTTACTTTTTTTTGTCTTTTGAGACAGGGTTTTGCAAGGCAGTTCAACCTGGCTTTGAACTCCTCAAACTCACAGCAATCCTCCTGCCTCAGCCTTCCAAGTGCTGGGATTACAGGCATGTGCCGCCACACCCAGCTTTAGTCTGTAATATTTGATAAGTACAAAATACTGTGTATCATGGGCTGGGGATATAGCTCAGTGGCACAGCATCTGCCTGGCAAGCATGAGGTTGTGAGTTCAATTTCTGGTATTAAAAAAAAAACCTGTGAGCAAAATACTATGTATATCACTTAATGGGAAACTCATGATCCCCTGCCCTAGCCAACTGAAAGACTAGAAAATACTAGACTCTGTTAATAGTCTTGTGCATCTGGTTTATTATGAAATTTTTAGCATATAACCAAAAATAGATCGCATATTGAAACCTTTTGTAGCCCAAGCATGAACATTTATCACTATTTTTCCAGTTGCGTTCCATTCATTCTCTCCCTCCTGGTTTCTTTTCCCCAGAATAATTTTATTTCAGTATCACTTACTTCACTGTTCATTTCAACAAAGACTTCAGCTATTATTAAATCCAGCAGTTATCCTTCAGTGTCGTGTAATATCCAATCAGTGTTCTCACTTTCTAGTTACCCATAGATGTCTTTTTGAAGTTGGATTTAGGACTCTTGATTCAGACATTGACTACACTTTGCACTCCACTTAACTCTTAGTTGTCTTGGCTTTTTCTTGCTAAAGGAAAAAAAAAAAAGACTAGGTCTTTTTCTTTTTTCTTCTCTTTTTTTTTGTTTTCCTTATCTCTCTCCGTCTCAAGCATTGAACACAAGGCCGTTGCACTGAGCTATATCTTCAGCCTTTTTTAGAAATTTGAGATGGGATCTTGCTAAGTTATTAAACTTGGCTGGAACCTGGGATCTTCTTTGCTAAGCCTCTCAGAGTACTGAGGTTACAGGCCTGCATCAACATGCCTGGCCAGCATTGTTTGTATTCTTACCTTGGCTTTTGCATTGCCCATGGATGTTTGTTCAACCTGTGAAATAGGTAGATCTTGAGGTTTGGTCAGGTTAAATTTAGACACTGAAAAGAAATTGTTAGTATTGTGGGCTTCCCTGCCACATCACTTGTTTACTTGTGACATAAGGATAGAAGAACATTGTCAGGACACCATAGGAATGCAGCCTGCTATGTACAGGGTGTGGGCACGTGCAGGGTCAACACATGGACTTTAACAAATGGTGAAGACGCAGCAGAGGGCCTTCGGATCTCGTTTTATTTTGGTTTGAACAGTTAAACAATAATCCAGCAGTGAAACGAGGTTTATACTACAATGAGAAGTTTGATTACTGTGGCACGTTAGATGACATAGGAATTATTGTTTGAGCTATGATAATCATGTGGACACATTTCTTAAAAAGCCTGTAGCTCAGTGGTACATGCTAAACTTTTGAAACAACACAACGGCTCTAGTGTTCTAATGATGATACACATACAAACAAAATGGTCACAGGGTGGTAATTGTGAACTGAGTGATAGCTTATGGGGCTCTTTGCATTTCTTCACTAGCTTGTGAATACTCATGCTCTGTTGTGTTTTAAAAATTGTGAAGGCTGTGTGACTGCCTGACATTCTGTCTGTGAGGTTACACATCTTGATTTCAGAGAACTCTGAAAGACGATGGTTTGCCATTTTAGTAAGGCTCTCATCCTGCTTAACTTTAGTAAGAACACTAGTGCAAGCCCAAACCACAAGCAGACACATTCGATAAGTTAATAACTTCTTCTGAAGGCACGCCTTACTTGGATATGGTATGTTCACTTTGCTCACTCAGCTGGCATTTCCAGAACATAAGGAGGCTGACTTTCTACATGGTCTCCAGCTCAGATGTCCCGCTTCTCCAGCCACAGTATCACATGTGCTTGAGCCTAAAAAGTGTAGCTTGTTATTTCTCATCTAGTATCACAGGTACGTTGAAATTGCCATCAAGCAGTGCCGGAGCTCAGGTATCGACTGTAAGGTCCACGGGCTCATCCTCCTGGGGCGCACCCGTGCGGAGGAGGAGGACTTGGCCGCGGTCCCTTTCTTGGCGTCCGATAACGAAGAGGAGGAGGACGACAAAGGCAACAGCGGGAGGTGAGCGCCGCCGTGCCCGGGGCTCGCGGGCCTCGCGCTGGTCCAGAGTCCTCTCAAGCGCACGTTAGATCCGAGTGTGTGTTATGTACACAGTAGGTGTATGCTCACACGGTTGTTTAGCTCATTAAACAATTTTAATTTGTATTTCTAAGGAAATATTTACATGTATTACGTTTTTAAAAATATTGTTAAAATGAAAATGCTTCATTTTTGTGCCGGAAACATCACTGAACTCTTTTGGTATAAACTCCTTGTAGTTTTTTTTCCTATTCTAAATTACTTTCCTATGGAAGTAGTATGACATATATTATAGCTTTTTTTGGATAAATATCATTACTTTTTAAAGAAAAATTGATTCACGTTTATTGTAAAATGTACATAATATATAACTTAGCAATTTAACCTTTTTTCCCTTCAGTACTGGAGATTGAATCCAGGGCCTTCACAATGAGCTGCATCTCTAGCCCTTTTTTTATATTTTGAGATAGAGTCTCGCCAAGTTGTTCAAGTTGGGCTTGAATTTGTGATCCTTCTGCTTCAGCCTCCCGTAGTGCTGAGATTGCAGACATGTGCCACTACGCAGCTCCTTTCTAGAAGTGTTTCAGTGGAATTCAAGGGCACTAAGTACATTTGCATTCTTGTGCAGCTGTCATTGTCTGCTGTCTCTGGCAGATCTTGTGTATAATTTTGTAGTGCAGTGTTTCATCTTAGGACTCTCCTCTCATTTACTTAAGTTCTCCCTGTGTGTGAGTGGTGTGGTGATCACTGTTACTATTAAACTACTCAGCGTGCACATGCATGTATCACCCTGTATCTACTGTTGGCTGCTCCTGTGGTGAGTGTGTGGAACAAAATCAGACAAACTTATGTGAGTGTGTTGCTGCATCATTGCCCAGAAGGTGAAGTGCACATTCCTTGAGGGTCTGTAGTAGAGCACTGTACCTGGATGGCACAGCACAAGTCAGTATTATCAAGAAGAGTAGGCAGACGAGGGTGCTTCTGGTACAGGGAACTAGGTGATATGCCAGGGGGTAGCGACATCTGTCATTTGTGCATTTATTCCAAGACGTGTGCTCTAGGCCCCGTTTACTATTACAGCAACAAATGGTGTAGGTGATCACTGTCCTTACAAGTTGTATCTTCCTAGAGTAATTGCTGTAAGTGAAAATGCTAAGTCAAAGAGTTTGCAGAATAAATTCGTATGTTTTGGGCTTGGGATGTACCTCAGTGGTAGAATGCTTGACTAGTATGTGCAGTGCCCAGGTACTTCAGAAACGAAATCTAAGTTGGTGTGTTTTTTCCTCATTCTCCAAGGCACTGTTGGGTTGCAGGTCTGGGCCTGGCACTGCAGACAGGCACCAGAGGCAGTCGGCAGTGCTGGCTTTATCCTGTTGACTCAGACACTCTTTGCTTAGGTTCTGTCCAGTGTGTGACATAAAGAGACAGAGGCATTTGTCCACACTGATGTTAGGCACATTCCTGTGGTCAGGAGTGGGCAGCTGCTGTGCTGAGAAGTATTCCAGGGCTCTCTTGCCTTGGCTTTAGAGTCTGCCCTGTTTATTTCAAAACCTTGGCCTTGCATAAAAGTTGAGAAGAGAAACACACATATATATAAGTATGTATGTAAAAATATAAATAAAACTGCCTTGTCTAAAATATGTTAGGCTATATGTCAAGCTGATCATATTGACACATAAATTAAGAAAACATCAGTTCATTTACATAAGGAAATCGCTGGGTTCTTAAGAGAAAATTACAGTTAGTATTTTCTAATTTAGTAGATATTGAATTGGGCAAGCAGAGTTAGTGCATGTATGTATATATGAAATAACCATAAAGTTTTGAGCTTTACTCATGGTTCAGATTTTTAAATAATTGGATGCATTAACAAAAGAAAGCCTAGGTATTTGAATGTAATTTTTTTCATTAAAAACTTCAGGATGAATCAGTGGTCCAAGCAGTCTCCCACAGGACAGTACCCAAGTGGGATGTGTCCACAATGACTGCATGCAAGGGGTTGATGGTTAGATGGTGCCAGACATTAAGTGTTCTGAATGTCACTCCTGATTTCTTGTCTGTATTCTTGATCAGTAATATGTCAGTACCTTCTGTATAAGCTTGTTTTTCTATGGCTGGTATCACACAAAGTTTTCCTAAATTTTTATTCCCAAGCCATAAAATTTTTTTCCAAACCATAAAATTTTGATCCCATAACGTAAATATTTATTAGCATATGGCACGTTAGAAATCTTACCTATCTAGAACCTAGTTTCCAGAGTCTGCAGTCTTCCATCTTAGCTTGCAAAAATAGATCAAAAGCTTTTTACTAAAAAGCCAAAAACCCCACATGTGAAAGAAGCAGTTTGTTAGACTTGGCTATCAAAGTATACCAACCAGAAAAAATCTAGCACTATCTTGAGTATTTTTGTGGCTTCAAGTTCAGGAATTGGAGTGTTTTGCCTGCTGTCGCTTAACTTCCCCCAAGAAGACAGATCAGAGGGTGTGATGAGCAAAGTGGGAGGAGCAAGGCTTCTGAAGAAAGGCAGTGAGGACCAGCAGCCCGGCTGCCGGCCTGTGCCATACGCAGAGGGTGTGAAGGAAGGGAGTGGCATTTGGCTTAAACCCATTTGTCTGTGTTAGAATACTCCCAGGGTCATATAGATACATGCATATTATTCTTTCTTTGGGGATCAAAATGGCCAAACATATGTCCAGGTTTAGGGACATTGTCAAAAGGCCAGTCCCAGTGGCAGCTCCAGGTTCTGTGTGCGGTACTTGGGCATTTTGTTGACAGGTGTAAAATAGCTGCTATGTTCAATTTGGTATTTGAGAAGAGAAAGGATGCACGCTGTACCCAATAAAGAAAGATCTCTACGAAAAATGAAAGTGTAGGAAGCATACAGATGCCTGGAAATTGTGACTCTCTGGGAGCCCTTACTCCTGTACAAATGTGAGATTTTATTTCATTAAATAGCAAAGCTGTTGAGTGCTTGAGTTTGCTTTCCTTTTATGTCATGAATGTTTTATGCTGAATAACCTCTGTTTCTTTGTTTTCCCTTTTGGTTAGCCTTATTAGAAAGAAGTCTGCGGGGCTGGAATCGGCAGCTACAATAAGAACCAAGGTGTTTGTGTGGGGACTGAATGACAAAGACCAACTGGGCGGGCTCAAAGGCTCCAAGGTATCCCCCTTCTAGGCCCAGCACCCACGTCACTGGCCCCTGAGAACCAGAAGTGTTCCGTAGTGCCTCTGTTCACAGGAACCGCAGAGACAGCCTGTTTTCAGTAATAGTTTTACCTTCCATGTGTGGTTTTTGGAATTAGCTTTTAGAAGGTAATTCTTAAACTAACAGATGTTATCAGATTTAGTTTCTGAGAAGCCTCTATCCTTGGACAGTAATTGCTCTTGTATTTCTGTAAACTAGACTTCTGAAAAGGAGTGCATAGGTGAGCACTGTGGACTGTAACTGTGTTCATCTCAGCTTCAGCACGTTTTGCTTACTAGTAGACATCTGTCAGTAAAGAAGAACAAACGTCGTAGTGGTACGAAGAGTAGTATGGTAAGGTGTGTGTGCCCGTTGTGTGCTTGGTGCCTGGGTACTTGAGGGTGACAGCTTCTGCAGAGAGAACATGCTCCTTGAGCACACACAGACAGATAAAACCCATGTGCACACACGCCTGCCATCTTTGAGGGGTTTGTTGTGGTAGAGACTTTCATGTTCTCATTCTTTTTTTTTTTTTGGAGAAGGGTCTTGTGTACTCCAGGCTGGCCATGAACTTGCTTATGTTGCCTGTGCTGGCCTCAAACTCGCGGCAGTCCTCCTGCCTCAGTCTCCCAAGTACTGGGATTATAGGCGTGTGCCACCATGCCTGGCTCATTCATCTTTTTAATAAAACATGGACTCATGGGAAGGCTGTGCCACTTACCCCATAAGTAGCATAAATAGTTGGGTGAAAGGTTAGTTTGAAAACTATGTTGCTTGGAGATTTTTTAAGAAAAACAGATAAAACTGGGGCCGGGCATATAGCTCAGTGGCACAGTGCCATCCTGGCAAGCAGAAGGCCCTGAGTTTGATTCCTGGTACAAAAAAAAAAAAAAAAAAAGATAAAACTAATTCTGCTTTTGAACCGGAAATGAATTCAGTATACCCTCTTATCACTTACTATCTCTTGTCTGAGTAGCCCCAAAACAAATGCATCCAAATTTCAGTACCTGGACACAGTTTCTCATTTAGAGGACCAGATCCGCTTCCTTTTTGTGTTTTGCAAGCTATCATCCATCTCAAATTCTCTTCTGACCTGGATTATCAAGACACTAAAATGATTAGAACTTCTTTCTTTCTCTTAACCCATTGAGGTCCAGCTAATTTTCAGTTTGTAAAGTTCAATTTAATTTTATTTTGGTCCAGCTAATTTTTATCTTTATTTGGGAAGCCTTGAACTATATTTGTGTGTTAAGATCCCTTGCCTCTATTTTGAAATGAGCAGTTGCAGTAAGCTGTAGGCGTCTCAGCTGTTTCCTGGCAGGGCTGTCCAGTGAGTGGTCCTTGAAGCATGGCCGTCGTTGGGAGCTGGGAGCCTAGTCGGTCACACATAAAGCTTTCATGTAAAGAACACTCAGAGGCCCACAGTTGTGATGATAAACCTTTCTTTTACTGCAAGAGTGACTCTGATAGTTTATAAACCTGTCTAAAAGGTTTCTTCAACAAAGGGCTCCAGGGATTTTAGATTAAATTACACCCACGTACAATGGAAAGTGTAAGCATATGATTTCTTAGAGGTATCAGAGTCAGAATCAAAGAGAATGAGCAGGACTTGACCTTTTATTTTTACCTGTACGCATATATTTTATTTTTCACCTTTTATTTTGGAAATGTTCAAGTGTACCCAGGTGGAAAGATTAGGGTTGTGAGCCCGTATGTCTCTGGTACTAGTTTTAGCAGTTACTAACAGCTGGGTATGTTTTTGTCTTTATTTTTTGTGCTTTCCACAAATATAGTTTATTTTAAAATAAATTTCAGTATATCCTTTCATTCTTAACTTATTTTAGTGTTAAAAAGGACCTGTGGCTAATATAACCATTCAAATTTACAGTGATTCCTTGTAGCATATGTTATTTAAAAATTTTAAAGTGCAAATGAAATTCTTTTTCTTTCTTTTTTTTTTTTTTTTCCTAGATAAAAGTCCCTTCCTTCTCTGAGACTCTGTCTGCTTTGAATGTGGTACAGGTGGCTGGTGGTTCTAAAAGTTTATTTGCAGGTATGATTATTTTAACACTAGAAAAATTTAAAAATTATGCTTAGCACATATACATAAAAATAGCTTTTACATTGTGGGAAATTTTGGTTTCTCCATCTGTGGTTCTTTGCAGTGACTGTGGAAGGAAAGGTGTATGCTTGTGGAGAAGCCACCAATGGTCGGCTGGGCCTGGGCTTATCAAGCGGCACGATCCCCATTCCACGGCAGATTACAGCCCTCAGCAGTTATGTGGTCAAGAAGGTGGCTGTTCATTCAGGTGAAGAGTTGCACCAGCACTTGTGTGTGCAGTAAATCTGTCACTTTTAGAGTGCAAATAACTAAGGCCTGTAAATAATTTTCCCTATTTTTGCATTTGCTTTCAGATTTTACCTTAATTAGTAGAAGGAAATATTGGATAATATAAATCCCTGGTGGTCTGTAATTTAATTAGTGCTATAAAATTAGGATTTTGAAAATGAGCATTGCTGGTATTTCAGTCATGTGAGTGTACCACTCCAAGGATGGCGTGTTCAGTCTTGGAGCCATAGTTTTTGGTTCATTATATCAGTAAAACGATTAAGTTCTTTGCTTAAATATGTTTATTTTTCTGGAGAGTCTGTGACTTAGATTTCCAAAAGTAACTATGAACCTCAGTGATGAGAATGACTGTTAAAAAGACAACCACTCTTCTTTCAGGCAATTTTATTAGATGTTTTTCGAAGCACAGCATTTAGTCCCTGAGGAATGGAACTGAAGCATAAACAAAGCTGAGTTTATGCTCACACCAAGAGGGGTTAGATACAGTCCCGTATAACAAGGAATCCAAATGATAGTGCCCTAAGCAAGGTAGAAGTCTGCTTTTGTCCTCTGTGGAGGTCTGCAGGGAGGGTCTGGGCTGTCCGTGTGTCCTCCCTTCCCAGTGCTGTGGTAAGAAGCCCTGCTACTGTACCTTCTAGTCCAAGGCCCAGGTGGGAACAGGGGCTTGTCCTCCAGCCCGTGCAGCCCTCTGCAGTGTGCTGTGGGCAGGAAAGACAGGAAGACTGCTTGTTAGCTGAGCTCTCTGTTGGCCCTTAACACTGGGGGTTCTTTTAATGAGGAGTGGGGAGGATAAATGTTAGGGACTAGGGGCCCTGCTCTACCACTGTTCCCCCAAGCCCCAGGAGCTAAGGCTAGTTTTCAGAAAACCTAGCCTTTTAGCACCAGTTAAATTCCGGTCATGCCTTGGACCCTGAGGGTCAGGTATGTGGACTAGGAAAGCCTGTGTCCAGGAGAAGGAGCTGCTCTCCTGTGCGAAGAGGAGGTATGCTGTCTTGCTTGTAAACAGTGGCATTTCTGCTCAGACAGTTCCACTGTAGGGTACGTTACTTGGATTCTTAAGTTGCCAACATATGTAACAGTTTTCCCAATCACACATGTACTTATTAAGCTAAATTTTTGCTTTTGATGTGTTTAAAATAAGAGGAACACTATTGATAATTAGCATTACTTTGTCTCACCCCTGCAAATAAAATGTTTGTTTGTTTATTTATTTATTTACTGTCTTTTTGAGACAGGCTCTCACTATACAGTTTAGGCTGGCCTTAACCTTAAAGTGATCCTCCTGCCTCAGCCTCCTAAGTGCTGGGATTACCAGTGTGAATGAACTACCATGCCCATCCTATAAAATTAAAGTTGAAATTTATAGTTTATTAAAAATCCATTTACTTTGCACATGTCACTAGAAGGTTTTCATAATAGCTGAAATGTTGATCCCATTTGCTCCATTTATTCAACATATGGTCATTGAGTACATGCTACATGTCAAATACATAGAGTAGTTGTGGTATGAACTTTCTACACCTCTGAATATTGCAGGTGGCCGGCATGCTACGGCCCTAACCGTTGATGGGAAAGTGTTTTCTTGGGGTGAAGGTGATGATGGAAAACTCGGACACTTCAGCAGAATGTAAGAATATTTTTACTTTTTAATAAGAAGCTTACTAATAGTAACAGGGAATGCCTTTTAATAGTTGTTTTGCAGAAAGTTAAAACAGGGTAGGCTATTTATGGAAGAGGAGCTTTAATTTTTTTGATGTGGATCTGTTTCTAACTAACAGATAGATGAGGGTGTGATTCAGCGTCACACACCCTTAATGCTTGGTAGTGAGTCGGTGTGTATATCTTGTGTTGAGGAAAGGTAGATCAAGACAGATGTCTTCTTGCCTTCTTCCAAGAAGGATGGAGTGTAGTGCAATCTTATTTCAGGAACTGTGACAAGCCAAGGCTGATTGAGGCGCTGAAAACCAAGCGCATCCGGGACATTGCATGCGGGAGCTCCCACAGTGCAGCCCTCACCTCCAGCGGAGAGCTGTATACCTGGGGTCTTGGAGAGTATGGCCGGTTGGGACATGGCGACAATACAACACAGCTGAAGCCCAAGATGGTGATTATACACATTTTGTTGTTTATAGGAAACATACTGTCTGATGAGTTCAAGCGAAATAGGCCTTGAGTCTAGAAAACTTCAAAATGATATGTGCATTTTTAGCTTTCAGTATGTGAGAAAATTTCCCCATTCTCAGTGCTTGTGCTTGACTCTAGCTTTAAATTTGCAATTGAGTAGGTCAAAGTCCTTCTTGGCCACAGAGTGATCCAGGTTGCCTGTGGAAGTAGAGATGCACAGACACTGGCACTGACTGACGAAGGTGAGTACCTGTCATGGACCTTGCATTCTGGGTAGGTGGGATGTAGTGAAGCCCAGGCCTGAAGTTCTTATGTTTTTAACCTAGGTTTGGTGTTTTCCTGGGGCGATGGTGACTTTGGAAAATTGGGCCGGGGAGGAAGTGAAGGCTGTAACATTCCGCAGAATATCGAGAGACTAAATGGCCAGGGCGTATGCCAGATTGAGTGTGGCGCTCAGTTCTCCTTGGCTCTCACTAAGTCAGGAGTGGTGTGGACCTGGTATGTGAATCTCCTCCTGTCTCCGGTGCATCTGTTTGCACAAGCCCTATGTAGCAAGCCTCACCTGTGGCCCCTGGCCACCCTGGCATGCCAGTCAACTGTCATTTTCTTACTCATCCAGGCATTTTTGCCTTGTTTATTTTGTGTTGCAATTAGTAACAGTATGAAATAGGTTATTTTGAAAAGAACATCAGAGAAATTTTAGTGCGCTTGTCTATCTTGTTTGGGAGAGATTTATGGAGAGGGTTTCTTCTGCTGGCTTCCGGTGTAAAAAGCCTAATAGCCTAATGAATGATAAAATGAGAATGAGAAAGACTTCTGAGTCCTTTGACTTTGAAAAATGTTCATGTGTGATTCTTACGAAAACTTATTTTATTAAAGTGCCAAACACTGGGTACTGGAGCTTGGGATATATCTCAGTAGTACGGTACCTTGCTTGACAAGCACCGGGTCCTGAGTTCGATTCCTGGTACCAAAAAACAAACAAAAAAAAAAAGGAAGGAAACTAGAACAGACACCGTGTACCCTACCAACCTTGGACATTGTCAATACTGTGACCAGAGGCAGCTTGAAAAAGACATATACTATATAGCACTTTGGAAAAAAGTTTGAGCTTCTGTCTTATTTTCAGTCTCTTTGCATGAAAATCTATAGTAATATAAATGCACTGTAAAGCATGTATTACAATAGGAAGCATCCTGCTAGTTGAATTAATGATGGTTTTAGAATATAAGTTCAGAGACCTTGGCTGCTATTTGTCGTGGTATCCCTGAGCTGACTCTGACAGATGTGAAACAGTGGGTGTTTTCTTTTATAGTATTGCCAGAGTATAACAGTACAGTAACACACTGTTGACTTTGCAGGGGGAAGGGGGATTACTTCCGGTTGGGCCATGGATCTGATGTGCATGTGCGGAAACCACAGGTGGTGGAAGGACTGAGAGGGAAGAAGATTGTGCATGTGGCTGTTGGGGCTCTGCACTGCCTGGCAGTAACAGACTCGGGGCAGGTAAGGCTGCAGGTGGCCTGGAGGTGACATGGCTCTCTAGAGTGCTGCACAGGACACGACTCCTACTATATCAGAGTTGTAACCTTTGATAAAATGTGTCTGGTACCAGAAGAATCACGAGGATCAAGCAGGATCCATTGTATTCACTGCTGTGTCTGCCTGCTCACCAGCCAGGTTGGAGGCAGAGCTTTAGGAAAGAGTAGTTTTTACTCTGAAGTCCGTGTGGGAATGAGAAAATTTACATTGCTAGTACTACTTTTGCTAAACTGTTAGCAGTATTTTAGAGAGTTGGTAGATGATGGGGGAGACAACATCATTTCAGAAGTAAAGTTTAATAGTTGACAAGCATTGCTCATTTTGTTGCTTTGAGAGGTATACACTGTGACTGGACTGTGTCATATTTTAGGGTTTGTTTATGGAAAGAAAATTAGCATACTGTTTATAATCAGAAATGAATTGTGGTTCTGTAAGACAAGAAGCACATTAGTTAAACATGGTGTTTTTTATTTTTACTACTTTTAGTTGGAAGAGAGGAACCTCTTGGCATTCTGTAACAAAATAAAATGGATGAATTAATTGGATATTAAGTAAATATGCAATTATAGTTGCTGGGAAGGATTTTCATGGTTATATTGCAGTCCACATACACCATTTTGTAAGATTATGGCATTATTTTTTACTATTAAGAGCTCAATTCTTTGAAGTACCATGGAAGATACTTTTAAGTGTTTTCAAGTACGTTTAAAGAAAATGATCTGAAATGTTGAAATTTATTTCTTTTTTCCCCATAAACAGGTATATGCTTGGGGTGATAATGACCATGGTCAGCAGGGCAATGGCACAACCACAGTTAATAGAAAGCCCACACTTGTGCAAGGCTTGGAAGGCCAGAAGATCACACGGGTGGCTTGTGGGTCATCGCACAGTGTAGCATGGACAACCGTGGATGTGGCCACACCCTCTGTCCATGAGCCCGTCCTTTTCCAGACTGCAAGGGACCCTTTAGGTGCTTCCTATTTAGGTAACACAGATCTATATCTTCTCTGGGATCCTTTTGCTAGTGACAGCAACATTGTAGATTGGTGTAAAGGTGTTATTTTTATTGCATTGTTGTACGTTGTTCAGTGGTGCTGTGCAAGGAGGGCACAGAAGAGTCAGTTACATTCTTGTGTGATGTATCCCTGAATAGAAGGTTTTTAGAAGAAATTATGATGCTAATTCTTGGCTGGGGCTGCTTTGAGTTTTCCGGCAGCTTTATTTAGACATATAGTGAGCTGCACCCACTGAAAGTGTACATTTTGATCAGATTTGAGATATGCATGCACCTGGGAAATGTCTCCACGGAGGAATATGAACAGTGCACACCTGGTATCTCCTTGTGCCCTTCGAAGCTCTTGCCCTCCACTCCTAGCTCTCCTCCTGCACTCCTGTAAGTGCTGAGGTCCCTTCTGGCTCCTTTCCATAGTTTAGAATTGTATAAATGCAACACTGTTGCAGGTGCTCTTTTACCTTGTACTTTTCACTGAGCTTTGTGTGCCAGTTATTTTTGGGTGTCAGCCTGGGTCTGAGGGATGCTGTGTTAGTCAGCTTTCTGTCTCTGTGACAAAAATACCTGAGAGAAAAAGTTTAGAGGAGGAAAGGCTTACTGTCCTGTGATTTCAGTCGTGGTTAGCTGGCTCCGTTGTTCTGGGGCCTGTGGTGAGGCCGTATATTGTGGGGGAAGGGTGTGTTGGAACACTTCTCAGTTCAACTTGTGGAAGCTGAGAAAGAGCAAGGTTTTCCAATACTGTTGTGTGTGGGCACTCGACTCCAGGGTCTTCAGCCTTTAAGTAGGGACTTTTGCTCCAGTGGTGGAGATGGAGGAGCTTCTCTGCTTTGAGCCTCAAACTGGAGCAGCCCATCATTATTGGATAGAGGAGTCAGAGTCAGTATCTTATAACAGGAAACAGTTTCAGAGATTTGTACTTTCTCATCCACCATGCTGAAGGTGTAATGCGTTGTCTCTGATAGTCTGTCCAGGCTACGCTCCCTTAGGGCACGTAGCACTCATACCCAGTGTGGCCTTCCTACTATCCACATTCAGAACTAGGCCAGACCAATCAGTGGGCTGATTTAGTGACCACACACGCTTAATCCCAGCATCACACACACTACATTCAGCCACCTCTGAAAAACCCCACTATGACCGCATAAGGCTTTGGGGGAACATCTAGTCACAACCTGTAACAGTCACATATCATGTTCCTTCTGTGTGAAGGGCTTCCTTTATTGTATCTCATAGTATACATGTGCCAGTGACTCTTTTCACTGAGCATTTTAGAGTCTGAACTAATACATATTTGGCTTTATTTTGTAGGAGGTTTTTGCTGGGTATAAAATTCTAGTTTGATAGTTTATTTCTTTAAGTGTTTTAAAGAAGTTGTTACCCTGTCTTGCTCTGTTTTTATTGGTAATGTCTGTTATGGTGAACTCTTTTCTTTGTTCTTCTCATGTCTTTTTGTCCCCTTGATGTCATTAAGAATTTTGTCTGTATTCCTGGTTTTGACCAGTTTGATTGTGCTGCATTCTGGTGTGGGTATCCTCATGGCTCTTGATTGTATGGTCTGTTATGCTCTTGAATCTCTGAGTTCATAGTTTTCATTAGATATAGGAGACTTTCTATCAATATTTCTTAGGGTTTTTTTCCCTTTTTGTCTCCTTCAAGAACTCCAGTTCTGTGTACATTATGTCTTTGAAGCTGCTGCTCTGTTCATGATTTACCTTCTTTCCTGTTTTATTCTGGATTATTTTAATTGATATATCTTCAGATGCACTAATCTCTTTATTTCCTGTTGTACTATTAATATCACCAAACTAATTTCAGTCTTTATATTTTCCTTTTTAGAAGTTTGATTTGCATATTTCTTGTGTCATCTCTGTATCATTATCTTTTTGCACATATGAAATATAGCTATAATAAGTGGTTTAATTTCTTTCCTGATTCTAGCATCCACTAGTTCTGGGTTGTCTTGTCTGAGTGATTTTTCTCCTTGTTATTTCTGTATTGTGTATTGTGTTGTATTTTTTTGCTATTCTGTTATCAAGTGGTCTTCAGCTGGATGCCGTACATGAAGACTCTGCTCTAGATGTTTGCTAGAGGATTTTTATGCCTATAAATCTTGAGCTTAGATGTGTGTAGATCAGTTTATTTTTGTTCTTGGTTTTAGATTTGTTAGGTAAGTCCAGACCTGGGACCTATTTCCTACCACTAATGCAAGATCCTTTTGAGTACTTGTTCTGTATGAACCTGAGGCCTTCCTGTCCGGTGCTAACATGGGCTTTGTGTGTTTGCTGGGTGCTGTGCTTTTAATCTTTTCAGGCAGCTGTTCTTCTTGGCTTTGGACAACTTCTCACATTTTTATCTGAGTCACTGACTATGGTGAGAGAAGGCCCTTACACCTTTGCAGGGCTCTCCTTTTTTCTCTCTGGTCCTGGCTGTTAGCCTGTGGCCTTGTTGGCCCCCCTGACTCTTAGCTCTACCTTCTCCACTTAGAGAGCTCCAGGCTCTACCTGGTTTCCTTCCTATGCTGAGGTGTAGCAGTGCCCTTCTTTCTTTGTTGTTCTGGGGGTGTTTTTTGGTCTTATATTGTAAGGGCAATTAAATACAGATAGATAATTACTGCACCATTTCACAGCTTATATGTATATAACCTTAACTTCTATGAATGTATTTGTAAAAAGTGTTTATAACTTTTTTACAGTTCTAGTGAACCTTTGCCAAATGTAGTTTCTTTACGAAAGTATGGAGAATTTGTTTTTAACCCTTGAAAGATTGTCATTGAACCTGATACATACTCCATGAAGTAGCACAATGCAGCTGTAGTGTATTTGGGAGCTAACCTAAAAAGTCAGACTTTATACAAATAGACCAATCTGTGATCTTAAAAACAGATTTTTATTTTTCCATTTTTAGGTGTGCCTTCAGATGCTGATTCTTCTGCTGTCAGTAATAAAATAAGTAGTGCAAATAATTCTAAGCCTAATCGCCCTTCTCTTGCAAAGATCCTTCTGTCACTGGATGGTAGCCTAGCCAAACAGCAGGCCTTGTCACATATTCTTATAGCACTGCAAATCATGTATGCCAGGTAGGCTGTGTGTTAATGTTTGAAATCCTACAATCATATAAGCTTTGTGCTTTGGTAATACTTTGATGAACTTGATGTTTCTGTGTTACTGTTTTTAAGTGCTTTGAGTTGCAAGTCTCATATCTTGTGATGGTGATATTTGTGCTTGTCCTAATAGATGTTAAATATGAATCAGAAAACTTCAAGTTAAGGAACATTATTGTTTTTCTTTTTGGTAGTAAATTCTATTAATATTTGAGGACAGAGAGGAAGAATTCACTGATTCTAATGTACAGTGATGTTTATGATGACATAGACTCTTCACTTGCTTGATAAGGCAGAGTTACAATGCTTCTGTTTTTGGAGAATTTTGCTGTCATTTTGGTCAGTCTCAACTTTCTAGGACTATAGCAAAATACTGAACCTGGTCAGCTCACAGGAAAGAAAGATTTGTTTTGGTTCCAGCCCCTGATTGCTTTGGGCATGTGGGAAGGCAGCATATCATGGTGGAGCACATG
This sequence comes from Dinomys branickii, assembly GCA_004027595.1. Taxonomy (NCBI): domain Eukaryota; kingdom Metazoa; phylum Chordata; class Mammalia; order Rodentia; family Dinomyidae; genus Dinomys; species Dinomys branickii. The sequence goes on along the minus strand of PVLD010007408.1, from coordinate 43,904 downwards.
GCAGTGCAAAACTGCTCACCTAATGGCCAGGCATTGAAAAAAGAAAGAAGGACCAGGCTCCCAGTACAGACAGACTGCCTCTAGGCTGGGTTCTTGCCTTCACAGAAGTGCCACATAGAGGACTCAGCCTTCAGCACAGTACCTTGAGGGACATTGCAGATCCAGACCAATGCACAGCCTCAGTGAGCTGCCGTCTATTAGTGTGTCCTGTTCTGAAATGTTTCAGAACAGAGCCCAAGTCAGTGATTGAGAAGACATTTAGTCCTTGCTGCCTAGCACATGACCTGCTTTTAGTAAACGCAGAGTCACTTGATATTTCATTCTAATAGCAGCCCAAGAGTGTTTCTTAGGGTGAACCATAGGCTCATTCTGGTCTGGTTCATATGCTGAGCAGTCTTACCTGTTACTCCCATGATCACTAAAGTGTAACCAGGCATTGCTCAGTGATAGTGATACCTTCTGGGAGGTATGTTGTGTTCGTGTCAGTGCAGGTGCTCAACTAGTGCAGTTATACAAGGTGAGCTGCCTGTGAAGTTACTAGGCAATATAATCCCATGAGAGCACTGTCATATGTAATCTGTTGTTGAGCAAAATGTCATTATGTGGTGCATGACTATAAATAAGATCTGGAGCTTACAGCCAGTGGATACCTGATGCCCAGTATTTCTGCAAAGCTGTTTTTACCACACATCCCATTAAAATGGGAACATGCTTCCATGAGCGTTCATCCCATGTTGCTGCCTTCTGTCATGCTGTGGTGAAAGGGCAGCTCACGATGGGTCTGGCTTCCTGTTCCCACAGAGATGCGGTGGTTGGGGCCCTGATGCCGGCAGGCATGATCGCCCCGGTGGAGTGCCCCTCATTTTCCTCATCAGCACCACCTTCTGATGCATCTGCCATGACCAGCCCCATGATTGCAGAGGACTGCATACTGGCCATGGATCTTGAAGACAGACTGAGTCCCAGTCCATGGCAAGAGAAGAGAGAGGTAAGAGTGAGTTCTAAAGCAGTATGTATTAAATCAGAAGGGAAAAGATAGCTTTTTTGTGTCTAGGAAGAGCTCAATCATTTTGTCACTTGTTAGGCTGTTTTTATAGGCAGTTTTTAGATTTTGGGCTTGAGTTATAAAAATATACTAGTAAAAAGAGCTTTTCTAATATTGAAATACAAATAAGTTTATTTTTCAAAAAATCATTAGATGCAATTTTGAAACCTTAAAGGTCTAAAAAGTCAGAAATGTTGAAACTTGTTTTTAGGAAAGACCCAATTTCAAGAGATACAAACTCATTTTAATCTGATTCAAGTGAGCTGCTAGGAATACTACTAGTTTTCCTGGAGATATGGATTGACTGAGTTCTGCAGGGCTGCCCCAGGCCCAGTGTGAGTAGCAGCGGACAGACTGTATACACACTGTGTGGTCTCTGTGAATCTGGAGCAGTGCAGGCAGTCCCAAGTAAATGAGGTGAAGGCACCCTAAGCCTGCATAGGGAATGTGTCATATTGCTAAGTTTTCCCACTCTCCTGGTGTGTTCTTTCTTAGATTGTCCCCTCTGAGGACGCTGTGACCCCTTCTGCAGTGACACCCTCTGCCCCCTCAGCCTCCTCTCGGCCCTTCATCCCTGTGACAGATGACCCTGGGGCTGCCAGCATTATTGCAGAAACCATGACTAAAACCAAAGAGGTAAGGAGGTGCTCTTCACCTTTTTAATGTGAAATAATCTTAAATGGACACAGAAGTCACAGGAATTATATTAGCGATAGAACATGGGTACTCCACTGACTGTTCAGCTGAGTTCTCTAGTTACTGGCGTTTCTAAACCATCTATGGAAATGCTAGGACACAAGCCTGTGTGTATTTGAAAATGAGAATATCACAGAGATCCTGCACCCCTTCTAATCCATAGACCTATTCAGATGATGTTCATAGTCCTAACAGTACCCTTTTGGGTCTAGCACCCAACACAGGAACGTGTGTGGTTTTATGACTTTTTAATACTGAACTGTTCATTTTGGCAAAACCTCCACATGATTGATGCATTTGCTGCATTTGTGGTTAAATGACTCTTATCCCTTGGTTGAGAGTATTTGGTTTCTCCACTGTAAGTTAAAATGTACTTGCTATGTAAGTACAGCGAGCCCCTGATTTATGAATGAGTTCTATTCTAGGGGAATGTTCATAAGTCAGATTCATCCGTAAGTCCGACATAGTGAGTCATACATGTTTGATACAAATATACAATATAAAGTGTAAAGAAACTAAATACAAGGCCAGTTCATATCTATGAAAGTTGACAGCTCTAATGTTTGTAAGTTGGGGACTTACTGTGCTTATGAGGAGATACTGTGAGACCATGTACATGTCTTGTTCCTCTTCATACTTTTCCCCCACCAGTATTGAGAATCTGGTAATGATTTTGGCCTAATCCAGTCATTTTTAAGGCAGGCCCTGTACCATTGATCTATATTCCCACTCTCAGGCATTTTTCAGTTGCTATCATTTCTTGTGAAGTTTAATTATTGCCATTCTTTTCTAAGGAAGACCTTTTCTTAACTGTGTCTTCCACCTACCTATTTATTATACTGATGTAGATTCATTAATTCCTCTTTTATTCCAGTAGTGACATTAGTTGCTGTCATCATTTGACAACCAAATTATCCCACAGTTGGCCATTACACCCCTTGGGACTGATTCCTTAGTCTTTCTGAGGCTTCCTCAGAACTCCTGGAGCATTTCCTTATTTTCTGGCGTAGCAGTGTATTCTAAACTCATCTAACCTGCCCTGCCCTGCATTGCTGTGGAAGGAGAGATTTCTCCAAGGAACTCTTGTTCCATTTAGTGGTTTGCAAAATTCAGAAACAAAAATAGGTGCTTGGTAATCCGATTGCTACCTGATGTCTTTGGCTAGCTCCTCTCAGCAGACAGATACACACTTACGTAAGCATTTATTTCTCTTTCTGTATTTTGTCTATGTAATAAAAACCATGGACAGTGCAAACCAATACTTTCAGTCGAGGCTACCACTGAGTTTATTCTTACCCACTTTTCTGGGGCTTTTTTCTGGTGTACAGTCCTTTTATATGTTATTGGATTTCGTTTATTACTGTTAGGCAGGATTTTGGGTCTAAATTCACAAGGGCTGCTGAGCTGTAATTTCTTATGGTATCTTTATCTGATTTGGTTTTGGTATTAGAATAATACCAGCTTCACGGATTGAGTTAGGTAATGATCTGTGAAGGATTGGTGTTAATTCATATTTAAATACCTGGTGGAATTTTATCTGTCTCTCTTTGGACATTTCCTTGGTTTCTAGCACAAAATTTCGGAATCAACTAGGTGTTTTATGCTCCAGTTTAGGAATTGGATGCTCTCCCCAAAACAATATTTTGCTTTTTTTTTTTTAATTGGCAGGTGGTATTTAGAAGCTGAGATTTAGGGTCTTCATGTGCTCTTTGGCTGTTGGATGATAGAACTAGGGTGTGTGCGCGTGTGTGTGTGCGTGCGCGCACGCGTGTGTACACCACCACTTCACAGCAGTGCAGTTGATTCTAAGCCAACTTGTATTCACTGTAGTTTTCAACCTCTCTGTATTTACAACTTTCTTCTTGCACATTAGAAAATCAGGCCCCTGTCATGTACAAACTATTTACTTACAGTTTAGTTCCAGCCTGCCACCTTGGCTGCTACCTACCCTGTGGTCGGGACCCCTCTCTCTGTGCATAGACTCTTGCCACTCAGAGCCAGTCTGCTCTTCCTGGGGGATGCCTCTTCATGTTCCTTGACCTGTGTCTCCTCTCACCTCTACTCCTCTGCCCTAGACCATTGCACTGTCTTGCCACATCAAGCACTTCATGTACATACCCTTTGCAGCCCCACACCAGGCCACCTCACTCTCTTCTCACTTTCCCCTTTGCCAGTATGTTCCCCAGTGAAGACAAACGTGTTATTTTTTACTATATTTGAAACCCCGATTCAGTACATTGGTACTTATGGCAAAAAATATGTCCTGTGAAAATTATTCATAATCACTGGTAGTACTAAGAAAACCACTATATATTAGGTCTCTGGAATCAATTTCTGATTTCTGGAAATCTCCTGGGATGATGATTTAATGCAGAAATTATTCTGAAGAATTAGAATTTTTGCTTTTAGATAGGAGGAGGATGATAAGATTTCTTTCCTACACGTTTGTTTGAGGTATAGGTATCCAAGTTATACCCTAAGTTCCTATCATTTCCATTTTGGTTTGATTCATAAATTATGGCAGAGTAATTTTCATGTTAGTATTAGGCTGTAATTCATGTGGAAAGGGGTTGCTACTGGCACTTTGTGCTTTTCTTAAACCAGTCCCTGTAAGCTATCTCCTTTTTTCTTTTTAACATCCCTGTAAAAGAGATTAGGTAACAATTTAGTGTCAACACTAAATATATGTAATTAACATATTCCACTGGATGCTTTTGCTGTTCTTCAGGGAATCATTCTAGAATGTTGTTGTTTCTGGTGGATTTCACTTACTACCTCCCAGGATCTCCAGTCAAAGGTCTGCTCTGTAAAGGGAGAACCGGTCCCAACTCAGAGAGATGTGGTTCTGATGATATAGCAGATGGGTCACATTATTATTAGGGTTCCTGTGTGGCCCTGTGCTTTCCTTGTTTGGTTGTTTCTGGAATGAGTTAAACTGGATTTGCTGAGATCTAGAAAGCAGAAGAGTCTCTTCTGGCTCTTGCTCTTTCTCTTGTGGGCTTGATTCTGCCTGGGAAATGTGAAAGGCTGCTGGTCACCCCTGTTCTGCACAGAGTCACTGTGATTCCCACTCAATGGCCACAAGCTGTGAACTGTCTGGCTCTCATGGCCGGGTTGCCACCCTGCTTCTCATGGCTCCAGCCCTAAGGCTGACCTCCTGGGGGTTGGTGTGTGCTGAACAAACCAGGTGGGTGTCCACTCCCAGTGAGGTGCTGCGTACTGTAAGACCTGGGGCTCGCACTCAGCAATTAAGTGGGCTCCTTTCCTCTACTGTAAAGGGTAAAAGACAAATTGTCAAACGTGGTATATTTTAGCTGATGTGGCAAAGTAAAATAGTAAAAAATGAAAGACTTATTTTATATATTACCTTTTTGAAAGAGCCCAAGGAGCAAGAGACTAAGGATAAAGTGTTATGTCCAAATAAGTCACTGTAAGTAGTATTCTGCAAAGAATTATAGAGATAATTTAGATGAAATATGTGAAGTTACACCATCAAATTTAGTTGGTAGAAAATTCTCAAGCATATCTAATGGGTAAGGGTTATATTTCCTATAATGTTTATGATATGTTTAGTCACAGTAGCTTTACTAAGTTTCCTCTTAGCTTTACTGCTAGTATCACTAACTGTCCTTGGAGCCATGGTTACAGTATTTTATGCAAACACAGCACACAAAAAACCACAGTGATGAATGTTTTAATGCACTAACACAAACACCCTTTGTTGTCTAGGCAAGAATAGTGCTTAAACTGAAGTGTCACTCCTTTGTGTCCTTGACCAGATGTGATTTGTGACTCACTCTCAGGCAGTGTAGATTTTTTCAAATCTGCTTTTTGGTTTAACTTTGAATAAGCACCAGTGTGAATACAGAGTAGATTTCTTTCAAACTTCAAGTAGTAGAAAGTCCAATCTTGGAGCTGTTTGACAACCGAGATATCACTGTTACTTGGCTTGGTGGAGATATTAAAGGCCTGGCATTTCTTAATTGACCTGGTTTTTATATCCCTTTGTCACTGGTGGCTATGTGTTCTCTGAGTGTATAAGCTGGTAACTCTGACTCTCATTCCTCATCTAAATTATTGGACATCATTCATATAGGATGTTGAAAGCCAAAGTAAAGCATCAGGCCCAGAACCACAGTCCTTGGATGAGTTTACCAGTCTCCTGATCGTGGATGACACCCGTGTGGTGGTGGATCTGCTCAAGTTGTCTGTGTGCAGCCGGGCTGGTGACAGGGGCAGGGAAGTGCTTTCAGCTGTGCTCTCCGGCATGGGCACTGCCTACCCACAGGTAAGTGGTGAGAACCCCAGCCCAGGCCACCTCCTCCATCTCCTTGCTTCATGTTGGGCCAGCCTCCTTTGCAAGGGACACACCACTGTTCTTCGTGTATGATTTTATGCTGGAGTCATAGTTTAAAAGCATTCCTTTAAAAAAAAGTGATCTGCTTGGTGGCAAAGCACTTGCCTAGTATGTGTGAGACCCTGGGTTGGTGCCATAGCACTGCAAAAAAGAAAAGAACAACAAAGAAATTTAATAGATCTTTTACCCATTTTAGAATGATTTGTGAATCTTGTTCTTACTGATTAGTAGTGTTCCTTAGGTAAGTCTCTTTTCTATCACATACTTTGCAGTTTTACTGCAAGTTTGCCCTTTGAGATTATTTTGATATTTTTTTGCCATGCGAGGCTTTCGGTTTGATGTAGTCATATCTGTCACACTTTTTGCTTTTATTGTTTTTTGCATTTCTGACTTCTGGATTTTATTTTATGCTGAAAAGATACTTGCTTACTTTGCTTTAAAGAAATTCTCCCAAATTCTCTTCTAATCATGTTTATAATTCCATTTATTTTGTTTGCATGTATTAGCCATTTGGGAATTATCTTGATGTAAGGAATAAAGTATTGATCCTACTTTCCTTTTTCATAAGTGGTAAACTAGTTGCCATAACATTATTTACATAATAATTCATCTTTTCACCCATTATTCGAAAACTACTTTTCTTGTATTCTGAATACCCGTATGTGTTTGGATTTAGAGACTCCTTGTTCTATTGAAACAGTTCTTTGGTTTAATATCACAACAGTTCAGCTATTTCATATTTTTGTATGTGAGTAGCACAGCGTTCAATAAGAGATTTTGTTACTGTGGAAATGAACTGTGTGCCCCAGACAGGTAGGCTGTTGAGCTCTTGAAATGCGGCTAGGGTACCTGCGAGATGAAAGTTTTCATCTAACTAACTTAGATCTGTGTAGGTGTGTAAGGGTGGTGACTGCTCAGTTGACACAGCCTGGGGGAAGGCCAGTGTTGCTGTCAGCATTTCTTAGCAGTAGGTTTGATCAGTCCTGGAACTGCGAGGCTCCCACAAGGACTTGTATTTATTAGCAGTGTGGTGCCGCCTTCTTAGGACTGCATGTCCTAGGGGCCCTGGGGTGGTGTCCCTGGTTGCAGGTGCTTCATCTATTTTGGTCTGGGTCTCACATCCCTGTCTCCAAAACAATATTGTCTGTCTTGGTTACTTTTCTCTCATTGCTGAGACGAAATACCTAATGCCCAAAATTAAGGAAGGAAAGGTTTACTTAGCTTATAGTTTGTGGAGGTTTCAGTCCATACCTGACTGGCTCCAAGGCAGGGTGGCACATGGCAGAGGGCATCAGTTCATGGCAGTGGAAAAACAGCAAAAGCAGCAAGAGCAAAAGGAAGGAGCAGTGGCAAGCAGCCTCCTTCCCTCCCTTACACTGTCTGCAAACTCTCTGCGCTGGGGCAGGGGTACCACTCACATCCATAATTCAACACTGGACCACGAATCATCATAAGCTCCAAAAGCCGCCTCATGACTGTGTGTGGCTTTGGGAGGACACCCAGACACAAACCTAACATGTACTTAAGTACTGTCGAGTGGTCTTAAACGCACAGTGGATGATGTGGTGGACATTTTAGGGGCTTGTTATTTCTTAAATCTGTTATTCAGAAAGCATTTAAAAGTTCAAAGTTTCCTTTTTACCTGTATGCCTACATGGAAGTGATGTTAGTTGTGACTGTAACTGGTAGACAAAACTGTTATTAAAATGAGGGAAAATAGAGTAAAAGAGTAGTTTATTCCTGAAAAACATAGAATGGGCAGTATAGAAGGAAGAGGCTTTTTTTTCTGAGTTGAAAATTTTGAGGTGAACATATTGTTGCTATTATTATACAGTTTTATTTGCTTTTTAAAATAAGAAGGAATTTACTAGTATTAACCACTTAAATGGTATGAATCACCACCAGATTTTTAAAATAAAATAAGGACATTATGGATTAAGAAGCTCAACCTTTAGTATCCAGATTTCCCAGTCATGTCACGTTCATTTCTTCTTCCTTTGAAATGCTCTATGTGCCACAGTTGGGCCTGGTGTCTCAGCTGTTCCTGACCCTTACCCCTATCACTCAACTGCCAATCCTTTCTAGGGTCTTGGTAATTTTATTAGCCCTTTCCTCGTTCCTTGATGTTGTTCCTGAGACAGAATTTCCTCACTAGAAAGTAAACTTTGGTGTAAAAAAGAACTTGTCATCACTGGTGTTTTTTTCAGTTGACCTGAACTGTGTCCCAAGTGCTATGTCTTCCAGCTACTTTACACAGACTAATCTGTCAGCTTCATGGTACCTTTGCCAGCTCTGTACTGTCTGGATGGTATGGGTCAGGAAATTAAGCTGTAATTTGAGTTAAATTTGTCAAATTCTAAGTCTTTCACTCTGCCATTCTGTGCCTGTGAAAGAATCCAGGGCAGGATAAAAAGGCTAGCGTCCAGATGACCAGGGCAGAGCCAGCCATTCTCTCCTTTCTCCCCAGGTGGCAGATATGTTGTTGGAACTCTGTGTCACTGAGTTGGAGGATGTAGCCACAGACTCACAGAGCGGCCGTCTTTCCTCACAGCCTGTGGTGGTGGAGAGTAGCCATCCCTATACTGACGACACTTCTACCAGTGGCACGGTAAAGATACCAGGTACTTGAGCCAGACCTTGGGGGGGCTGCAGACTTCACTGCCGGAGTTTGACTTGACTGTGCAATGATTTCTGCTTTATGGAAAATACAGTGTAGAATTATTTCATGCTGTCTTTCTTCCTTTTTGGAAAGTACTCCTTTCTGAAATAAAGCATAATCAGTAAGCCACATAAAGGTGATGGACTGTCACTAAGTTGCACTTCTGGGCGGCTTCTGTTACCCAAGTGTGCCTTTCTCCTCCCCCTCCTCCTTCCTGCTCTCCTCCCTTCCCGCGCTCTCTCTCTCTCTCTCTCTCTCTCTCTCTCTCTCTCTCTCTCTCTCTCTCTGTCTCTGTCTCTCTCCCTCCCTTTCCCTCTCCCCTCCCCAGTCCACCAAACCTCTTCTCAGCTGGGTCTGCCGCGCATGTGCTCCTGCTGCAGCTCAGCATGTCCTACATACTGGTGCCTGGTTCGGAGGCCCCATTGGTTCCACTCCCAACCTCAGGAAGCACAAAGCGTCAAGTGTCTGTGCCCCTTTCCTGGGACCCTTGATGCACTAAGGTTGTGAGACAGAGCTGTTCTAAGTGAACCATTTTTCCTCATCAGCCGTAACACTTTAGAAAGAGCCATTCTTCTCCACCCTTTAGTCGGCCACCCAGAGCAGTGTCTGCGTGAGGGAGTCAGGGTAAAGGCTTGGTGTCCCTAAGCCCCTTGTAATTTTCAAGGGAATGCGTCACTTCCCTGTCACTCTTCTACCAAGTGACCTGTTAATTGTTTGCTTGCTTTTTTAAAAAAAGTATTTATTTTACAATGCTGGGGATTAAACCCAGCACCTTCTTACTGAACCATATTCCCAGCCCTTTTAAAATTTTAAAATTTTTATGTATTTATTTTATTTATTTATTTTGAGACAAGGTCTTGCTAAGTAGTAGTTCAGGCTGGCCTTGAACTCAGTGATCCTCTTGCCTCAGCCTCCTGAGTGCTGGGATTATACGCGTGCACCACCATGCCCAGCTCATTCTGCTTTTTCTAACTGTACTTTTGTCTTGGATTTGGCTTTAATACCTTTATCTTTTTTTAATTAGAGAAAATTTTATTGGTACATGTTAGTAGTACATGATAATTACATTCATCATATGGAGTTGGTACATGTATGTGACATTGAACAATTTATTTTTTAAAGCCCCTCCCTTTGCGCCTCTCTTTCTCTCTCCCTCCCTCTCTGGGACCCAGATATGTACACAGCCCTTCACAGTGTCCCCTTCTTTTTGTAAGCTAGTCTCCTTACTACTTTTACCTTGATCATTTTTATGTGTAGTTCATTTTCTTGAACTTTTAGAATGAAATGGGTAAAGCACTTTTTTTAAAACCATGAACTATTACTCTTTAATGATAGAAATTTAAGAAATAAAACTTATTTCTACCCAGCAGTTGCCTAAGACAAAAACTATGTGGCCTTCTTGCTCTTTTCTACTTTTCTTCCTGTCTAATCTGCTGGCAAATCCTGTCTTACCTGCTTATAAAATATACCTCACATGCAGCCGTCTCTTACCAACCCCAGGCTGTCTGAGCTAGCTCAGCTATGTCTCACCTGCTGTGTTATACTAGCCAGCACTGTGTGGTAGCCACCTGACAGAAACATTCTCCTAAAACCAGTCAGAGCCTGTTGGTCCTTTGTGTAAAGCCTACCAGTACATTCTTGTAACTTTAAAATAGGATCTGACACCCTGCTTGATGTCAGACCTCCATCTTTTCCCCTTAGGCCTCTTGCCTGGACTCACCTAATTGTTGCTCTGCTAGTCCTTAAAAATGTTACAGTATAAAGGAAACATTTATTCTTCTAATTGTAACACTTTGACACAAGATGTGTGTACTTTCACATCAAGCAGTTCTCTGTGGACACCAGCTGGGTGACCCATGATTCAATTCTGACACTACCAGGAGTGGCAAAAAGTTAAGGGCTCAGTCCCACAGTCTACCTCTACTGGAAGCACCAGTCTTCCAGTAGGAAATTGTTACCTACAGTTTCCATCAGGAGTTCCCTCAACCCGCTGCATTAGTCACCTTTCCATCATCACAGTGGAATACCTGAGATAATCAGTTTAGACAGAGGAAAGTTTATTTTAGCTCACAGTGGTAGAGGTTCTAGCCGGTGGCCAGCTGATTCCTTTGCTTTGGGCCTGTTGCAGAGCATATTACAGAGCGGAGCTGCTCACCTCATGTCCAGAGAGCAGGTCAGGAGCAGAGCCCCACACCACCTTTGGGGCACGTCCTCAGAACACGAGGAGCTCCCCCTCATAAGGCTCACCTCATAGTAAAGACAGTGCTCCCCCAGAATAATTGTTTACTATATGGCCTTTAGGAAGGCATTAAGATCCAAAGTATAACACCCGTCCTTGCTCATAATTTACTACACAGCTTGGTCTGACATTTGGGGCTGCAGTGTGATCCTTTGCCCTAAAGTGACAGCACACAAGATCGGCAAAGAGGAATATTTTTGGCCTTTTAGTCTATAGGCACAGCTTTCAGTGGGGGAAGAGGGTAGTGCATTTTCAGGTCTTACTTTAGAGGCCAGTTCTTCCTTAGCTTTTATTTTATTTTTTTTTGAGACAGAGTCTCACTGTGTAGTTCAGGTTGGTCTTCAATTCACCATGTAGCCCAGGCTGGCCCTGAACTCACACTGACCCTCCTGCCTCAGCTTTCCAAGTGCTAGGATGACAGACACATGCTGCCATGCCCGTCTTTGTTAGCTTTGAAAGACAGCTGTGGTTGATGAGGTTTTCTTGGCTCACTAAGGCTTTGTTTGCTGCCTGAGAGTTTAAAACCACAATAATTTCCCTGGCATTTTAACAAAGGTCTTTATGTTTGAAAGTGGTCACTGTTTTCTACTGCTTGTTCTCCAGGTGCAGAAGGCCTCAGGGTGGAGTTTGACCGCCAGTGCTCTACCGAGAGACGCCACGACCCTCTCACAGTCATGGATGGTGTCAACAGGATCGTGTCTGTACGGTCAGGTGAGGAAGGAGGTTGGACAGGGGCAGCCTTGTCCTCCAGACAGGAAACTGACAACATTTTCAGGATAGCCTGCTGTTGCTTCAGCCTATGGGAGCTTTAAGGAAGGCACAGTAAGCTCTTCAGCTGTGAAATACAGTGTCACCTTTCTCTTCCTAGTATTTTTTAACACGGTCATTGCATGTTGTATGTGCACCCCCTTTGGGGTGGTGGAAAGAATTCCTGAGTGACTGGCATGAAACTGGATCTTGTCGCATGTTCACCCTTATCCAGACAGTTGGAGAAGGGGCCGTCAATGTCTGATGGCTGTAGGTTGACTTCTCACAGAGCTAGCCATGTAGTTAGCTATTTATTGAGACAGGGTCACACTGTGTAGTTCATTTCAGCCTTGAAGTCCCTACGTAGCCAAGGCTGGCCTTGAAGTCTTTATTTTTGTGGTCTGAAAGAGCTTTTTAAAGGGATATGGGTTTCATTGGTTGCTTTGAGAACATGGCGCCTGCAGTGTTTGGCCTGGGTGGTGGGGGAGTACTGGAACATACAGGGGGCACTGTGCTGTCTTTGCTTATCTGTTGCTCCATGTGGTCGGGGGGGGGGGTTGGGGACCCTCTCCGTAGGATTGTGAGAGGTGACGGATTGGGGCATTTCAGAGTTGTCTGTACAGGGCATGTATGTGTCTAGCTTTTTGAACCTCTTTTTTCTTCATCTGGAGCAAGGGGTGGTAGATTTTCCCTGTCTGAGGGAAAGGCCAGGTGTAAACGTGTGAGGCTTTATGGGGTATGTGTGGTCTTCATCATTGCTGCTCCCACGGACTGTGTGTCAGCAAGTGGGTGTGGCTGTGTCCCAGGAAAACTCTGTGCACATGCCATTACTGAAATCCCAAATTTAAAGCTTTGCACGCTGTGACATTGTCACCACAGACACCAGTTTTCCTGGCACCTTGACAAAGGTCTGTTGGCATAGTTCTCAGTGGTATCATTAAATGTGACAGGTCTCTGCTTCTATCACGGTCCCTGTGGAGAGTCCTACTATGCACAGTTGGCCAGGGCCTCTCCAGCTCTGAGAGACCATCATATACAGCTCTCCTTCAAGGTAGCCTCGTCCACTCCTCCCTCGAGGGTGGCCTTTTTCTGTCTGTTCAGGATTGTATGCTTGGATGTTTTGTGGAAGGGGGTTTTTCGCTCATTGCCTGACTACCTGCCACCATATCAGGCATTCCCTGGGGAAGCATACCCATCGTCTTGACCAGGAGCTATGCCACTGCCCTGTGGACCTCTCATACCACATCCTGTGTGTGTGTGTGTGTGTGTGTGTGTGTGTGTGTGTGTGTGTGAGTGAGAGAGAGAGAGAGAGAGAGACAGACAGACAGACAGAGACAGACAGAGACAGACAGAGCGAGAGAGAGAGAGAAAATAAATATGTATCTCCCCATCCAGTATGGCTTCTGTCAAGCAGAGCAGTGCCTACTCACCTTCAGATTGTCTAGTACTGGGTTCTGGGGCAGAATGAGTATCTGTGGAAGGGAATAAGGCATTAGGGTACCATTCACCAGATCGGTGTCCCTGTGAACCTTGGGAGAGCTTGGCTTGGAAGAGCCCACTGATCTGACAAGTGCTCCTCTCACAATTTTGCTTTATATTTAAATTTTTTTTTAAATTTTTAAAAACTTTGGTCTTTTTGAGACAAGGTTTTGCTATGCAGTTCAGGCTGGCACTGAACTCACTTTGTAGCCCAGGCTGCCCTTGAACCTTGTAGTAATCTTCCTGCCTCAACCTCTGGGTACTAGGATTACAGACATACACCACCATGCCCGCCCATTGCTTTATATTTGAGGAGTTTGTATTGGTTGGGTAATAGATTGAACCTACTCCCAGGGTATGCTTGTCTTCATCAGGCCGAGAGTGGTCCGACTGGTCCAGTGAGTTGCGGATCCCAGGGGATGAGCTCAAGTGGAAATTCATCAGTGATGGGTCTGTGAATGGCTGGGGCTGGCGCTTCACAGTCTATCCCATCATGCCAGCCGCAGGTAAGGGAAGGGCAATGGCCAAGATGGCTTGGCAGGCTGTGAGTGTTCCCCATGCAGCATACATAGCTTCCAATCTGCCTACTCCTGGTGTGCTGGGAGAAAACACTGCCCAACATTTTGCTGGGGCAAGGATCATACCACAGAGAGCCACCTTAGCCTCCCCTCTTCTGGGGTCCTAGCACTCTTTTTTTCTCCCAAGGGGAGAAAACTTTTGCTGGTTGCAATTCTTACACTTGAAATGTCAGTGTGAAGAGTGTGGCTCATGTGGATCGTGCTACTGTGGGCACGTCTTATACTGATATGTTCCAAATGACCTAGTCAGTCCAACTTGTAGATACCTCCTTACAGAGTGGTCCCTGAATATCACATTCAGGGACAATAACAGTGCTCCTTCACAGGTCCCAAGGACCTCTTGTCTGATCGCTGTGTCCTCTCCTGTCCATCGATGGACTTGGTGACCTGTCTTCTGGACTTTCGACTCAATCTCACGTCCAACAGAAGCATCGTCCCTCGTCTTGCAGCCTCACTGGCAGCCTGTGCACAGTTGAGTGCCTTAGGTAATGATGCCTTCATAGTCACGTCTGTCTTACTGGCTGGAAGGAAGCAGTCGAGCTTCTGATATTTCCTGTCTGCTCTTTCCAGCTGCCAGTCACAGAATGTGGGCCCTTCAAAGACTGAGGAAGCTGCTCACAACAGAATTTGGGCAGTCAATCAACATAAACAGGCTGCTTGGAGAGAATGATGGGGAGACAAGAACTTTGGTAAGGAGCACTATAGTACAGTTCTAGATGTTGGACCTTTTGGCAATAAAATGTTGCATTGTCTTTTAAGCCAGTAAATCACTGAATAGAGTTGGGAAATTTCCTTTGGGCATAAAGAGGCCTTTGTCACAGCCAATCTTTTTCTTAAATTACTGTGTATATTGAGTTCACACTGGACTTTGGTTTTTTAAGAATCAGTGTGTTAATAGCTCTGAATGTGGGATGGTGTTTGTGGACCATCTGAATGGCCACACCCTCTGTAGTGTGCTGTAGAAGGTGGTTCCCTGCCCCTTCATCTCATTGCATCGAGAGGAACTGCTCCCAGTGGGGGATGGTTTCCTGTCAGTGGCTTTGCCAAAATCAAAACCGAATATTCTGAGAGAAACATTCATGCTCCTCTTCTTTTTACTGTAGTGCATTGTCCTTTTAGTTTTTTCCCTACCTGAGAATTTTGATTAGCATTTCTTCAGTTTTTATATTTTTTATTGGTACACGTTTGCAGTACTGAAGGGTTACACTCCTCATGGGGAGTTGGTGCATGTACCTAACCTGCCTTAATTCTTTTCTCACCCCCTTCCCCTTGTCTCAGAAAGCATCTTTTAGGGGGGCACAGTACTAAAATAATGAGACCTTTGGCTCATGAGAATAAAATAGACTAGGAGCGCATATGCAGTTTGGGTTCTGCAACAGCGTATTGTCTTACTGTGTTTAAGAGTTTTACAGGCAGTGCTCTTGCTGCTTTGGTGAAGGGGCTTCCAGAAGCTTTACAGAGACAGTTTGAATATGAAGATCCTATTGTGAGAGGTGGCAAGCAGCTGCTCCACAGCCCGTTCTTTAAGGTAACGCTTGACTTAACTTCTAAGGTGATGGGAGAGCCACCGAGAACTGTTCAGGGCACTGTATTCTAGGTCTTTTTGAAGGCAGATGTTGGCTATTGCTGAAGTTGAATACAAAACAAGGTCAATAAATGACTTTGTGATCTGAGGCTTTATAACTTAAGCCATTATCTAACTATTAGCATGCCTTGAAATGCGCAAGTCCTCTTGTTGGTTGACATACTGTAGCAGTTTTTGGGTCTGCAGGCCTGTGCTTACAGTGCATCTCAGGAACTGTTAGGATAATCATATTACTGATGCAATAAGGAGAAGCTCCTGAACAAGCATCCTCAGAAACCCTGGGATGGTGGCTGGAGACAAAGTAGAATATTAGTGCATTTCCCAGTGACACTGTATTTTAAATGTTTGGTGGCTGCAGGTACTTGTAGCTCTTGCTTGTGACTTGGAACTAGATACTCTCCCTTGCTGTGCGGAGACACACAAGTGGGCTTGGTTCCGACGGTATTGCATGGCCGCTCGTGTTGCTGTAGCCCTGGACAAGAGAACACCATTGCCCCGTTTGTTTCTGGATGAGGTATTATTATATGTTATTTTGGAATCACTTTTGTTGTGCAGACAGATTTTTAAAATTTAGATGTAGTACAAAAAGATGCCAATATTATGAGATACAAAAGGTTTTCTTTTGCCAAGAAATACTGTAAAGAAAAAAGAAATGTAAGTAAAAATAAATGAATTAACACTATGAATTTCAACTAAAGTTTATTTTTAGTAAACTAATCATATAATGATACCATCTAGTTTTTAATATGTTAGACTTGATGTAACAGTGATTTTACTTACTAACCATAAAATCATAATGTTAATGTTAACATTCCCTCATAATTGCCTCGGCAAGGATTCCTCCTGTCTTTTCATCTT
Organism: Dinomys branickii; assembly: GCA_004027595.1. Classification (NCBI taxonomy): domain Eukaryota; kingdom Metazoa; phylum Chordata; class Mammalia; order Rodentia; family Dinomyidae; genus Dinomys; species Dinomys branickii. Next base: position 27,661 of record PVLD010007408.1, on the reverse strand, counting down.
AATATTTATTTGTTTTATTCTGGAGATAAATGTTTGTGTCATAATCTAATTACAATGTTTTCTAGGTGGCTAAGAAAATTCGTGAGTTAATGGCAGATAGTGAAAACATGGATGTTCTCCATGAGAGCCATGACATTTTTAAAAGAGAGCAAGATGAGCAACTTGTGCAGTGGATGAACAGGTTATTATATCAGGAACAAAAAATAGTGTTGTGTACGAGAGAAAGAGATTTCATGTGCAGTTCTTTCAGATACCCAATGCTCTCCTAACGTCTGTTGTAGGAGACCAGATGACTGGACTCTCTCTGCGGGCGGCAGTGGAACCATTTATGGATGGGGTCATAATCACAGAGGGCAGCTGGGGGGCATTGAAGGTGCAAAAGTAAAGGTGCCCACTCCTTGTGAAGCACTTGCAACTCTCAGGCCCGTACAGCTGATCGGAGGAGAACAAACGCTGTTTGCTGTGACAGCTGATGGGAAGGTAAGGATGCATTTTTGGTGTCAGACTGTCTTGAAGACCAGGACAATTATGGCTGGGTGTTTTGTTTGATTCTTGTGCATGTAAATTTAATAGTACTTTAGATATTGCTAGAAGGAATTACAGTTCTGAATATTTCTGTGTAGTGTATAGAAATATTTTATTACTTTATTTTGAAGTACATGATATATGCAAAAGTATTATCATTTTTGTTTAGATATCATTATTAAATGTACATTTATTATTGCAAATGCTGTCTTTTGAAGTAGCTGATGTTTTTATATGCACTTTAGGACTGGTGTTTTATATGGACTTTAGATCTGTTTTCTTTGTAATGTGCTTTTTTTGTTTTCTTTTTTTTGTTTTTTTTTTATTTTAGAAACATAAAAGTACAAAAACATATTGACAAACAGACACCAATTATCATAAAAAATAGTACAATCACAACTAATCTATAGACAAGATGATATGGTCTCAACAGTGGTTATTGCTTTATCCATTGATATCTTCGAATTGTAAATGTATGAACCCATATACAGACATGCAAATTTAGTCAGACAG
>PVLD010007408.1:0-26523 GCA_004027595.1 Dinomys branickii | reverse complement strand
TGCAAATTTAGTCAGACAGTTAATCCTCTCAACAACAAAAAAAACACAAAAACCAAAAATCCAAAGACAAGAAACAAAACAGGCAAACAACAACAACAGCAACAACATCAACAACAAAAAAAAACACTGCTTGTTGCTGCTTTACATATTGATATCTTCGAAGTGTGTGTTCAGGATAACACATACAGACATACAAGATTAATCTAATATCCTGTCATCAATTATTGCTTAGCATTAAGTGATATAATACAATAGTAGAACCTTTTAAGAAAATGGCTGCATTTAGGTTGAGGGTCATTTTGTTGCAAAAAGGAATTGTTAAGAGAAGGTAAATGTTAATATAAATTAACACTGATGATGTAAGGGTTCCTGAAAAGTTATCTAATTTAATTTGCAAATTTATTATTTCAGATATGCTTATAGTACTTGGGATTAAATGACCCCTAAAAGAAGTGGTTTTGTAAAAGTGAGAATGTACTGATTTATTTGTAATTTGAATTTTGATACTTTATTTTGAAAAAAAATTCTAGAAGTGAAAACATAGTGAGTCTCCTTCCCCTACATAAGAAGATTAATAGGAATAGCATAATCTCACCTAATAGTCATTTTAAAGTGTTTTCCCTGTGTAGTTTTCCTGGAAGTTTTAATCATCCTTATAATGTATAAAGTACTCTCCAAACTTTCAAGGTATTTTAGTATGCATATAAGATAGGAATGTCCATTAAGTGATAGAAATGTGGTTTCTACTCATATAATACAGATCTGTTTCTGTCAGCTCCCCTCCATGCTTTTACCCTCACCCTGCTCCTCTTTCACATCAGAGTTCATATATGTCTCGATTTATACCACTGATGAGATTTTTGTTTCTTTTTTGAGATGCTAAGGCTTATACTTACCCAGGCTTACCATGTGCTAAACAAGCACTCTACCACTGAACTTTGTACATCAGCCTCCATACCACTGATCTGAATTATCATGGGGAATCTCATCCTTTTAACACAAGCACTGAACACACATGGGCACTTACTACATTATCTTTTCTTAAGCAGGAACCATTTAAGGAAGCAAACACTACACTAAGGACCTGATGCTACTCTGAAAAAGTGTCCTCTAGGATCAAAAGTCCCTGCTTAATACTTTCAGCTTTATCTCCCTTTTAAGTACTGCTGTCAGGAGCTCACTGGCCCATAGGACCACCTCTTGGTAACATACAGTTTTCATTAGGCTAGAGTTTAGCTCTCTCTGGATTTCTAGCTTTGTTCTCTGATGTTTAATGAAATATTTCCCCGATTATTTTGTATGATCTTCTCTACACACCAAGTCATACTTGTTTTATGAATCTTTGGCTGCTACCCAGAGCTATAAATATTAATCTTAGGTTTATTGACCTAGATTTTGCTGTTGTATATGTGTTGACAGGTGCAACCACAGTCTGTTGGTGTAGGTAGACCACAGTCTAGCCAGATCTACCTGACTTTGAGCTTCCTGTGGCACTCGCACACTTTGTACTGTATTTCATAACTGGTTCTCCTCCACATCTTGTGGAAGGTGCTGGGGTAGAGAGAGGGAAAAAGCAGACAACACCTCAGGGTGATATTGCCCACACAAGTCCTCTGCAGCATGGATTGCTAAGGCCTTCTTTGATAGTCATTATAGAAGAGCCACAGAAAGATCTAAGCTTTTCTTTTGTGTATATGTGTATGGTGTTTTGTTCAGTTAACAATTACTAATGTTTATTGTTTATTCTGTGCCACACATCATGATAAAGTTTCAAGTAAATTTTCTAAACCCCTCTCTTTAAATTTTTAGGCTTTTTTTAATCTGTTGTTTCTAAGAGTTTTAGGGCCTTCATACCTTTGAGAAATAATCCCTTTTTGATCCATCTAGGGCATTCTTTAAATTGTGGTGTTAAACATAGACATGTTTCTAAGGGGCATTACTCCCTTCATGAAAATCAAGATGATTTTTAGCCCCAAGGAAATGAAAATTTACTGAATTATATTTTTTTATTTTTCCTCCTACATTCCTGCTTTTTTCATTTAACAAGAGAAATCTCATGTTGCAATGTTATAATCTTTAGTAGAACTCATTTTAGTGGCTGTGTAGAAGAATAATAACCCCATAGATTCATAGTTGGATCAAATCCCTTGTTTTGAGAAAAACAAGCAAGTTTGTTGCCATGTGTTTCATGACATGTGTTTCTGTCTTCTCAGTCATCTTGAACTCAACAGTCTTTCATAGTTCATTTTAGAATAGGATATTCCAGTCTCCCATACTTAGGCTAAATTTATTCTTTTGACTTTATCTCTGTTGGATATGTGGATTTTTTTCTGAATATTGTATAATATCTACTGCAATGAGTATTTTTATATGTCAAGCTTTCTCTGAATTTAAGATATCTTTTAGTTTTGATTTCAAGAAGTTGTTGAATTGATACAAGAGATGCAGGGAAACCTGCTTCAGTGATAATGGAAATTAAAACAGGCAACAACACAAATTTACAGGCAGAAGTTTTAAGAAGGAGGAAAAAAGAGGAAGGAAGACAGGCTGAAGGGAGTGCCGCTGTGATGGAGAAAAGCGGCCTGGGCCATTCACAAAAGAACTAGACTAGCTTTTATGGCGCCTGCGGCATGGGGTTAGGTCTACTCGTGACCTGATGAGCTATGAGTATGATGTTTCTTGAAACTTACCTATGTTTGAGGCAGCTGTTCTGGCCCTTGGAGGTATCTGGTCCTTTCTGTACTTACAGCACACCTGGTCCTTGCAGTAAGGGTAGACAGATAAGGAGAAGGTACATTCCCTACATTGTCAAAAGGAAGGATAGGGAAAGTCACGTCTCTCCATGGAGGGGTAAGGATCATAGATTTGCACCAGATGGAGTCCAGCAGGTCCCCCTAAAGAGGATATGGAGACCTTATCCACAGGGTAGGTTGTAGGTTCGCTGACTTACATCATACAAAAGAATTGCAGGGTATACTAGTTGAGTGGCATAGAAACATTTCTTAGGCAGTAAAAGGAATGCAGGTGCTCAGAGAGTAAAGGCATGTGGTCTGAGACTGGAGGTTATATGTGTTTGGGGTGTGACCTCAAGACATCTATGATAGGTATTCCTAGTGTCCGTCATAAACCATTTGTGTGTGTTTGAAATTTAGAGACACTGCCTACTTAATAGTGCTGTTTCCTTGATGACAGAAGTCTAGGGGATTTGTGAATCAAAAGCACAGGCCCGGTTTATAGGCACTGAAGGCCCTTTTGTTTTGCTTTGTTATGTTTTTAAGTGAGCTTTCTGGAAGGGAAAAGGGCACAGTAACTTTGTGTCCTGAAGCTGCAGTTTTTTTAAAAGTACAATATAAAATTATGATTTTCCTGCCTTCTTTCCACTTATCTTGGTTTCTTCTCCCCTACTTCAGATTGAAGGTCTGACTATCCCTGTCTTTTGTCCCCATGAGAATCCACTTCCTATTTCAGAATGACTGTAAAAATGTGCTGTTTTAAGTTCTTAACATAAACGGACAATTGACACTTACTTTCTAATAAGGTCTACCAGTATAGTTTCAAACCCTTTCTTATTACATACATTATCTTTGTGTGGAAAATAAGTGGAGTTGAAAAAATGTAAAGCAAGCATCTAACCCTAGGAAAAGATCAAATTTTGTTTACCAGGCTGTGGTTTTTATTACATTTAATTCAAGCAATTTTTGCAGAAGTTTCTGTGAGATTCTAATTACCAAGGTTGTTACACTTGTGAACTGTTGCTTGAAGCGATTTGGTGGTTGGGTGATTATTGCTCACCAGAGCACATGCCTGTGTTTGTGCTGCCACCTCATGTCAGCAGTTGCAATTGCACTTGTGTATCATAGCTGCAAGCCAAATTCGAGCACCTTAAACGAGTTCACCAAGAAGAGAAAATAAAACTTGAAGAAAAGAGAAGAGTTTTGGAAGAAGAAATAATTGCTTTCTCTAAAAAGAAGGCTGCCTCTGAGATACTCCAGAACCAATCCTTTCTGGCATCAGGTATAGGCATGAAGAAGGACAAGGACCGTAAGAAGTAAGAATCCCTGTCCCTAAAGCCCCACCCTGCACCTTCTGTCTCCTGACCGTTTGTTTTTGTTTTCTTTGCTGATTGGCTTGTTTTGTGGTTTTGGAGCTCAAATCCAGGGCTTGGTGCATGTTAGGCAAGTATTGTACCGCAGAGCCGTCACCCAGCCCTCCTGCCCTTGTTTGATCTTCCTAGCACTTCTATTTACCTTCTCCCTATCCATCTTCTGCACTGACGTAGCAGCTCCTTAAGAGCACAGACCTCATCCCCTCGTTCAGTGCTGTTTTCTCAGTACAAATTAAGTGCTCAGTAACTATTTCCCAAAATGAATGAATGAATGAACAAAATAAAAAAACATTGCAGTACAAAAGGGTTGGTTAGCTGGAGAAAAAACAAACTGCTCTTACTTCACAGCCCAACCTTGGCTTTAGAACTCAGCTAATGACTGCTGACTTATCTTGAGCAGTTTTGAATTTTATGTATAGATGGAAATTGATTGCATTTCACTGGGGAATCCTTGAAATAAAGTGATAGTTTATATCAAAATCCTAATTCTTAGGCACATTTTTAAACCAAATTTACTGATCATTGATTTTGTGAGAGTTTCTGCTCTTATAAGGGGACCAGACTCTTGATTAGAATGCTGATACTTTGATGTCAGAGCTTATGAAATCAGAAATAGAAGAAGGTAGAGAGGACCACAGTGATAGCTACTCAATCAGTCTCAACGAAGTGTAGTTTCTATTTATATACAAAATTCAAAACATCTCAAGATAAGTCAACAGTCATTAGCTGAGTTTTAGAGTCAGTGCTGGGCTGGGAAGTAAGAGCAGCCTATTTTTCCCCCAGCTAAGTGTTGAGCCTCCAGCCTCATTGGTTAGAGGTTTAGAAAATAAGGGTTTCATTCCTTTTTAATAATTTTGTACTGTACTCTCTGTCCCTTATTTTATTCCTTCCACTTAAAATGTCTCTCTCGGTTTATCTGTTTGACTGTGGTGACGTTCATCATTACTTGTTTGTTCCAAATGCTCTTGTGTCAGTCTTTGCCTCAGTTCACTCCCAACTACCACTCCTTAGCAGGAGACTGAGAAGACTTTTGCATTAATGTTCTCAGTGCCTGTTTCATGAAATTCTTTGTCAAAAGAATCTATATGATAGTATAATAGCTATGTTTGATTCGAACATTGAATTTCTAAAGATAAAGTGTAAATACAATTTACTACTGCCTTAAACCACAATTTGAATTATAAAGCCAAGGAATTTGTGAACTTCTTACCCTTTCATTTTAATCCAATGTTTCTAAATTTTAATTCTCTAGTTTTTCCCAAGCGGTAATGAAAATTTACATTTACTTATAAAAATTACCACTGTTTGACTTGAGAGCCATGCTGTTATTTGTAAATTCAGAGTCAAGCCCATAGATTTTCAAGAGCTCAGAATCATCCTTAACAAAATGTAACAGTGTGTTTTGTTGTTTCTTCTTTTTTCAGTGTCCCATAGCTAAATATCTATAATATGTTAGATGTATATTTGCTTGTTGTGTAAAAGCCTTCTAAAACTAGAGATTCTGGTAATTTTTACTTCCTACATTGTTTTTTATGGTACTAACCAAAAGAGTTTTTTTCCCTCTTTCCAGCTCCAGTTTTATGTAATACAAGAGTTCCAGAGTGCAAAAGACCATCACAAGCAAGAGTTGTTTTTATTTGTCACCACTGATTCTATGTATCTGGCATATGGACACAGTTACTGACATTCATGGTAAAATATTTTCAAATATAGGGTCAATACATAAGCCAGAGTGGATGATGCTACTTATATATTCACTATTGTTAGAAATCTCTAAGTTGCTATTTTGCGGTAAATCTGGATGTCTTCTCCTGCTGCCAGATTCTTATTATTTTGCACGCATTATACCAAAGAGCAAGACTTGGTGCCACTGGAAATGCAGAACACCTACACATTATGGCTGATTGCATTTATATTCCAAGATGAACCTTCTTTGCTATACACTAAACAAAAGAATTGGGGGAATATATTTTGGAATCGATTATAGCTAAACTCTAGCTTCTCAGTTTTATAGAACTAATTTTTTACACAATTGTTAAGTAGCAGCCTAGGCTTCTGTGGCAAATCATATAACATGATATCCACTTTTATGCTTCAGCATCCCTTGTCATGGTCGACATATTACTGTGATGAAACAAAATATGTTCAAGAGCTTAAAACATCCAAGTCTATTGACCCTTTTACTTCCACTAGTCTACCTTATGTACTCACTTAAAACTATCTTTGAGGAGGAAGATAAGTTGAGTCATTTGTATTAAAAGTATTTCTTAAGAAAATAACGATGAACATTTTAATGTTAAATATACAAAAAGTCTGGTAATTCATGTTTCAGGGGATATTTGTACTCAGTGCCTTAGCATTCACAGACTATCTTAATGGATTCTAACTTTTTAACAGTCATAGGTATATAAATTTTCATTTTTTATACTTGGATATTCCAAATAAAACTGATACTCTTGACAAAATATATATGCATGTTTACTAAAATGTGTTTAAGATACTATTTTAATTTGACAGATAATTTACATTTTTATGGGGTACAATGTAATATTTCACTGCTTACATATACAAAGTGTAATGATCAGATCATGGTAATTGGCATACCATTTACCTCAAACATTTTTTCACTGTGTGTGTATATGTGTGTGTGTGCTGAAAACTTTCAAAATTCTCTTTACTGTTTTAAAGTATGTGCTTCATTGCTGTCCACCCTACTGTGGATAGCTACCCTACTATGCTATAGACTATTGAGAGTTATCCTCTTAACCAACTGCATTCCATTGCCTGTTAGTGATCTTATCTTCATTCCTCCATCCCCCAAACCCTCCCCAGACTCTCACCACCACTATTCTGTTCTTTATCTCTATGAAGCCAACCTTGTTAGTTTCCACATGTGCAGAAGAACATATAGTACCTATGTTTCATGCTTGGTGTCACTTAACATAATATCCTCCTGTGTTGCTATAAGTGAGTGTTTTGTTCTTAGGGCTAAATGATATTACATTGTGTATATGTACCATATTTTCTTTATCCATGCATTCATGGATGGGCACTTAGGTTGAGCCATATTTTGATTGTGGTGACTACAGCTACAAACTTGGGAGTACAGATGTTTCTTGATATATTCATTTCCTTTCATTTTCCCTTTTATTTGGTCTTTTAACTCCTTTTATTTGGCTATACATTCAGTGGTGGAATTATTAGATCATATGGTAGTTCTATTTCTGGTATTTTTGAGGAAACTTCTTTCTGTTTCCATAATGGTAATACTAATTTACATTCCAACCAGCAGTATAGAAGAGTTCCCCTTTGTATGTTGTATCCAGTATTGTTGCTGATGTTATAATAGCCATTCTAGCTGGAGTGAGATGATATCTCATTGTGGTTTTGATTTGGATTTCCCTGATGATTAATGATGTTGAGTATTTTCATATACTGGTCATTGAGTTGCCATCTTTTAAGAAATATCTATTGAGATCATTTGCTCCCTTTTCAAGTTTTTTTGGGTTTTTTGTATTGAATGGTTTGGTTTCCTTACATAGTCTAGATGTTAGTCCCTCTTGAAATAGTCACAAATGTGTTTACTCCTCTCATCTAACTTTTGAGAGGTGGTCTTTTAATCCTGTTAATCACTTCCTTTGCTATGTAGGAATTGTTATGTTGACATAATGCCTATCGTTGCTTATACTTTCGGAGTTATATTTCAAAATTGTTTGCCCAATCTGATGACCGAAACTGATTCCCCTATTTTCTCTTTTAGTGGTTTCGTAAAAGTCTTTTTTTTTTTAATTTAATTTTGGTATGCCAGGCAACTGATTGTAGTTTGTTCTTCATATGGATATTTAATTTTCCTAGCACCATTTATTCAAGAGATTGCCTTTTTTTCCAGTGAATGTTTTTGCTGCCTCTGTAAAAAACTGGTTGACTATAAATACATGAATTATTTCTGGCTACTCTGCTATGTTTCATTTGTGTACAAATTGGTTTTTAAGCTTGTATCATGCTGTTTTAGTAAATAGCATGTTTTGAAGTCAGATCCTTATAGTGACTCATCCATCTTTGTTCTCTTTGCTCAGAATTGCTTTGGCTATTTGAGTTCTTTTCTGGTTCCGTGTGAACTTTACAAGTGTTTTTTTTCTGATTCAATGAAGAATGTCATTGGTATTTTGATAGAGATTATTTTGAACCTACAGATCACTTGGGGTAGAATGGAAATTTCTTTTGTCTTTTTGAGACAGGGCCTTGAGCTCACTGTGTAGCCCAGGCTGGCCTTGAACTCCCAACAATCCTCCTGCCTCAGTCTCCCGAGTGCTGAGATTACAGATGTGAGCCATCATACCCAGTAAGAATGGATGTTTTAACGATACTTTTCTAATCCATAAATATGTGACATCTTTTTATTTTTGTGTGTACATCATCTCAAATTTCTTTCACCAGTGTTTTTAGTTTTTATTGTTGGGCTCTTTCATTTTCTTGATTACATTTGTTCCTAGGGGACCTTTTTTGTAGCTATTCTAAATGGGATTTCTTTTTAGCTACTTTATTACTGGTCTGTAGAAACACTAGATATTTCTGTGTGTTGTTCTTAGATCTTTAGTGAATTCTCTTTGAAAGAAATAAAAAATTAAAGTAGTCTATTTTCAGGATAAGGTCTTTAACTTTGAGTGGAAAAACTCTTTCCTGAGGACATGACTGAGGTCGGGCATCTGAGAAGGTATCTAAACAAAGGGAGGAAAGTAGATAGTCCATGAAGTATGGAATTCACTCTGACTGGAAAAGCACTGGCAGTTAAGAAATTACCTCCTGTAGTTTAATCATTTGCTTTTAAAACCCACAGAATGTTTACAGAGGGAGCAGGTTAAGGTTAGGCATCCTACTCTGGGTTGTGTTAGTCTGGTACTCATTCTTGCAAGATTGAGACATAAATAAAAAGTTTAACTTTTGCTACTCCCAGTTCTCTGTCTAATCAGTCTGTTTCACACAAAGATGACGGGGGTTGGTTCCTCACATCTTGTGTGTATACACATATATTTTTTAAAATCGTGTCATCTGCAGGGTTAGGGACTTACTCCTTTTCAGTTTGGATGCTCTGCATTTCTGTTGCTTAATTGTCTGCTAGGACTTCCATTATTGTGTTATATAAAAGTGGTGAAAGTGGACCTTTTTGTCTGGTTTCAGACCTTAAAGGAAATGCTTTCAGCTTTTCCTCATTCAGAATATTACCTGTCGGCTTGTCATGTATAGCATTAATTGTATTGAGATATGTTCCTTCTGTACCTCATTTGTTGAACATTTTTGTTGTGAAAGAATGTTGAATTTTATTAAGTGCTATTTCTGTATTTGTTAGGATAATCATTATACTAATTCAATGTTGTTGCTCATTGCTGGTCTATTTTCTGTTTCTTCATGTTCAGTCTTGGTAGGTTATATATGTCCACAACTTATGCATTTCCTCTAGGCGTTCCAGTTTCTTGGTGTGTGTGGTTGCTCAAAGTAGTACTTAATGAGCCATTGTATCTATGGTATTAGCTAGAATGTCTCCCTTTTCATCTCTAATTTTGTTGGGCTATTCTTTTTTCTTAGTTTAGCTAAAGGTTTGTTAATTTTGCTTATCTTTTTAAAAAATACTTTTTTGTTTATTTCTTAGAAGTCTCAGTTTCATTTATTTCTGCTCTGAGATTTATTATTTCTTTACTTCTTCTAATTTTGAGTTTGGTTTACTCAAGTTCCGTGAGTTGTTATGTTTTTTATTTTAAATCTTTCAACTTTTTTATGTAGGTGTTTATTGCTGTAAGCTTCATTTTCTAATATTACTTTTATTGCATCATACAGCTTTTGGTAATTGCATTCCCATTGTCATTTATTTTAAACCATCTTCAAATTTTCTTTTAAATGTTTTTGTTAGCATGTTGATCATTTAGGGCAAGTGTTATTTAATTTCCATGTACTGGTACAATTCTCACAGTTCCTTTTATGTTGATTTCTAATTTGATTCCATTGTTGCTAAAACTTGGGTCTGGAATACCCAATGCCTCTGTGTCAAACCTGGATCCCCCACCTTAGTACTACTTTAAGAGATAACACATAGTCTTTAGTCATAGGTCAGTGGGATGTTTCCCACAAAGGATATTGATTGTTGGACCCTGGCCCCTCCTTCTCTCTTTCTCAACATAGCCATGAAGTGAATAACTTTGCTCTACCATGTATGCCTACCATGATGTGTTCCTTGGGCTGTTGTGCTTCCTTGTTTTTTCCTGTTTCTTGTGTCTCTATTTTGATATCTGGACATGTGGTACAAACAACTGCCTTTTCTTGTTGAGTCGGGTTTCTGGTGGACAGGAGCTCTGTGGACAGAGTGGCACGAGTCTGGGTGAACTGGAGCATACATATTCCTCATTGTGATCTTCCAACATGCCCCATGAACTTTGGGCTCCACCTGAGAGTTTAAGATTTGCACTATGAAGGAAAAATCTATTGCACTCTGAAGTTCAATTTCTATATTACAAAGCTAATTTATTCTCAACAATTTGTAGGAAAAGAGATATTGAGGTGCTGGAAGGAATTGCGCTGGGGCAGGCTGGCTCTAGAGAGAGTACATTCTAGTCCAGGAATTAACCCTGGGTGTACAGTAGGGTGACCTAAGAAGCGTTCAAAATATACTGACAAATGAATAATGAACATAGTAGCTATAGGGGTAGACCCAGATGAGTGATGACTGTGTGAAATGGCTACAGTGTCTTTGGAGTTGAAAATATGCAGAGTTTTTTTAGAAAACAGTACAGGCATGAAAGTTAGGAGGGTGAGATAAATTGAGTGATCTAACTTTGTTGCTTTAACTAGAAAGAGGATAAAAGTTCCAATCAACCAGGTTAGTCAAAGCACTGTGTCACAGTTGGTAGAGTAGCCACTAGGCAAGGTAAAGTATGTGACTTCCAGGCTAATAGAAGGGAAGCTGATGTAACAAAAACTGAAAATCCAAAAGGAAGCAGGAACATGGAGAAGACAGAATAAGTATGACAACAAGAAAGCACATAGCATTATGGTGGATATAGATCCAAGTATATCAGTAATTACATGGATTATACACTCTTAATTTCATGAACATTTTTTAAAATCAGCTATATCCAGTTTATATAGCTAGAACATGACACACAGAGAAAGGTTCCAAGAAGACAGGAAAAGATGCTGTACCTCATACAGATTAACCAGACCTAATGTGCAGGACTGCTAAGGGTAAAGAGGGAACTTCAGGTAAGAGACTAACTGACAATGTAATAGTTCTAAATTCCTTTTTTGCAAAACAATAGTATCAGCATGTTTGAAGCAAAACTTGATGGGAATACATGGGGAAATATGCAAATCTATACTCAATCCGTTTTTAACATATCTCTTATATATGAGGGAATTGTAAGAGCGAAACACTTGTATAGGAGGCTTGAAGGAAACCTCAAACAGCCCTGGCCTTGTGAGCATCTCAGAACAGTTTCTGGGACCATGAGCTGCACACTGTCAGAAGTAACTGCTTATCTGTGATGCAAGCCTCTATACCTTCTAAAGAATTAAAGCACCCCAGTTATATTCTCTGATCATAATATAGCTAATACAAGTAAAGAAATCAGCTGTGGATGCTAGGTCTGCCAAGTTAACTTCCACTTGTACAAGGAAACCTTTGGGAACAATTGAAATATCTTTATTATAGGGAGGGGCTATAGCTCAGTGGAATAAGCGCTTGCCTAGCAAGCGCAGGGTCCTGAGTTCGATCCCCAGTACAAAAAAAAAAAAAAAAAAAAAAAACATTTCTTTGGGCTGGAGGTACAGCTCAGTGGGGTAAGTGCTTGCCGCTAAGCACTAAGGCCCTGAGTTCGATCCCTGGTCCCGGAAAAAAAAAAAAAAAAAAAAGAGAACGGATGTTTCCTTCCTTCGTTTGGTATAGGGAGGGGTCCTGGCTGCAAAGACTCACAAAAACATACAGCTGACTACCTAAAAGAATTGCTTATCATATGTAAATTGTACTTCAGTAAATCTGGTATTTTTCTGAAAAAATAAAACATAAATGGCAAAAACAAAAGGAAATTTTAAAAGGAGGATATCCATATATACAGATCCAGTAAACATTAAATTTTCTGAATAAATTTGAAAATGTACAAGAAATGACAAAGCGTGTTAAGATTTAACTTACTGATATCAGAATTAATGGAAAAGCTTATAATAAAAGACAAGCCTTAATTAAAGGCCTCATAAAGGTTAGGCTACAAGTTTATTCAGGAATCATATTGAAAGAGCAAAGTCAGTCTCTCTCATAGACTCCAGTCAGTGAGTAATGGTTCCACTAAGGACAATTCATATTGTCATTGCTGGACAGGTGAGTTAATTACTTCACAAGGCAAAAGGGGTATTGCAAATGTGGTGAAGGTTAAAGATCATCTCAAATCACTCAGCTGGGTCCTTGGGAGCTGAGTATTGCCTGCTGTGAACACAGGGAAGAAAATGTGAGCAGTTGGCTCTGAGGGCAAGTGGGACCCAGAACCAAGGATGCAGAAGCTAGACAGGGAAGAATTGGCTCTAAATCCCACAGCAGTGCACCCCAGCTGACACCTTAGTTTTGGTCCAGTGAGGACCAAGTCAGACTTCAGCCATGTTTAGCCACTGAATTTGTGGTAATTTGTTCTAATGGCGTAGAAACCAATGCCTTCCCCACAAATAAGTAAAAGCTGCCTTCTCAAACTCATAAGGGCAGTATGGCCTTCATTTCAAAGGCTGCTAAGTACATGTGTTCACTCCTGAACAAAACAATAATCCTGAAGAAAACACTTAACAGCCCAGGGATGAATCAAGGATAGCACCATATGTTCAGCTTGGTTTACTCCATGAATCACATTTGTTCTAACGTTAGAAAATTAACATAGTTCATAACATGAACATTAAAGGAAAATCATGACCATTTTTATAAATTCAGAAAATATCAGTTTTGCATCTTTAAGACTGAAAACACAAAAGAAACGTTTTTACTTTGAAAAGAATGCTTAGCAAACCAACCCACTAGCAAAATCATAGTAGTGAAACATTGAAAGCCTTTTCATTGGAATAAGCCAAGGAAAGCCACTGACCTCCTCTTCTGTTCAGCATTTTATTGGAGGATGTAACCGATGCAGAAATGGAAAGAAATAAAATTCAGTGTATGCAAGTGATGCGGTTATATTTGTTGTAAACCCAAATGAAACTGTAGACATAGCATAAAAATCAGTAACTGAGTTTAGCAAGGTTTGGCAATACAGGTGTCTCTCTGTTAACCAGGAGCAGTGATCCGTAGCTCACACAGGACTCAGGTGCCTAAGGTGTAAAGGCGCCTAATAGTTTTTTGCTACTTGTCCAAAGAAGGTCTTCTCTGAATCTGGGGTCTTTCTGCCCCCTCTGTATCCCAGTGGCGACAGAGGCGCGCCCTGAAGTGCGCTTCTTACCCTTTCTCTCTTTCTCCCTTTGTCTCTTCTTGCTTCCCCTTTCTTCCCTCCTGTGCTTCCCAAAGCTTTCTTAATCTTCCTTGCCACGCAGCCTTGCACCTCACCTCTTTCTTTTCTATCTCTCCCTATTTTTCCTCTAACCACTTTTAAATTTTCTCCCGAGGGTAAAAATCACCACATTGAAGGGATATTTACTGTACACAGTGCATATACATATTTATACGTAAGTATATGTATTTACTGTATACAGTAAACGTGGTTTTAGATTTTATATACTGCAAATCTTGTTCATATGGTTAAAGGTGGCAAATTAATAGTTACCACAGTTTGTCACTGTCTAGGCTGTTTGATGCTGTTATTACTGATTATACTATAACCAAGGTGGCCTAATCATTTTTTTCTTGCACGCCAAGACAGATTGTGTGAGGGTCATAATACTATAAGCCAGGGTCAGAGAACCAGATGCTAGGCCAACTAGGCAGCAACTTCTCATCCCCATTAAATTGAAGATAGGCTCTTGCAACAGTCAAAACCCAAAAGCCAGCTACCCCACTGTGGTGGTGAATTGTCAGCCTGAGTGAGGAACATCCAGCTGCATTAAGTCAGTATGGTGCTGAGTGTGGAAGACCCACTTTAAGAAGGGTTGTTGTTAGAATAGTATAAAAGGAGAACAGGAGGGAAGGATTTTGGCTGATTTTCCTTAGAAGAGCTTCACTGCAACTAATTTCCCTTGGAGATTTGCTTGTTCTCTCTGGAGGAGCCTTTGCCTTGGGTGTCATCTCATGGCTTTCAATGAAGACTTAAGCTTCCAGCAATGGCCTTTCAGCTTGCTGGCACAGACTGTAGCTTCTAGCAGCAACCCTTTGACCTCTTAGCACAGATCCCTAAGTCTGGCATGGGCCCTTCAGCCTCCTAATATGGTCCCATACATGACATTGCTGTGGGCATCAGGCCTTCAGCTGGATCCTTTGAATTTCTAGTGCATGGACAGATCTTTTGCATTCTCCTACATTTGACTCTGGGTAGCTGTTGTAGGCCGATCTTGTAAATTTTTGTGTCCTGAAATGTGACTTGCCTTGCCTCAGCTCTGCAATCTCTTGTAAGCATTAACTAATACAACCTGGAAGACCTCTCGAGATATGTCATTTTATAAGGGTTTACACTGCTAGCAATAAAGCTACCGTAAGTAATTTACAAGCACCAGTGTATAAATTAAAAGATACAAACTAAAAAGAAATAGAAGATGCAACCCCAGACTTCCAGCTCACCAAAGGCAAACCCAGGGGACAATGAGGTGGAACAATTTGAAAACCATCCACCTGGGTTCTCTAAAGTAACACTAGAATTAACAAAGCTGATGAGGCGCTAGAAAAAATCAAATTAGGAATAATTTGTCAGATATCTGCAGAGATGGTGAACACAGTGAAGGACATGGTTAGTGAATCTAGAATAGACACAGATTTTAAAAAATAGAAGAGCTTAGGAAAATGATGGAAACTTATGAATCCCCAACATAGGAAAGAAATGGAACAGGTTCAAACAGATATGTAGCATATTAAAAATTTTATTGAAAGTACATGCAGCAGTAATTTATCAAAAGTATATATAGAATGAACCAGTGTGAGGAAAGAATATCAGATCTAAAAGACAAGATTGTGGTTAGGGGTCATGAAAAGAAAGATGTCTTTAAAATAGCAAGAGATGATGAAAAATAAATCCAACAGTTGCCAGATGATGCAAAGAATAACAAGATTGATTGGAGACAGTGAAAAAGGAGATATGAAAATGATATTTTAAAAAACCTCTCAAGTAATGGCAGACAATTCCCCATGCATGGGAAAAGAATTTGACATACAGTAACTGAGGCATATAGAACTCTAATTAGACATTTAAAATCTACACCAAGGCATATAATAGTTAAGATTGCAGAAATTCAACACAACAGAATATTAAAAGCTGCTAGAAAAAAGGAAATTGCTTATAAAGGAAAGCCCATCAGAATTACAGAAGACATCTCAACACACTTAAAGAGAGCTTGGAGTGAAGTATTTCAAGTCCTAAATGAAAACAACCATCAACCCAAATTTTGTAGATTGATGTACTCTACAAAACTCAAAACTGATGGAGACATAAAATACTTCTATGACAAAGAACACCTGATGTAATTTGTGGTCACCAATCCAGTACTCCAAAATGTTCTGAAAAACAGTCCAGGAAGAGATAATGAGGACTACAGCTTCATGAACCCCAACAGAATGAATCCACCAGGCAAAGCAAGTAATTAAACAGAAGGAAAAGAAAGGGAACCAACAAAAGGAAAATAACGTGACAAGGATAAGTCAATACATATCAATTATAATCATCAATGTAAGTGGTCTCAATTTACCAATCAAACAGACTGGCAGAAAAGATCAATAAACAAGATTCAACAATATGCTGCATATAAGAAACGTAACTCAAAAAGAAATTCATAGTCTGAAAGTCAGGATGGAAAACAATACTCCATGCAATAGGAACCTAGAAAAGGTAGGTAGCTCATCTGTTTGCAAAGTAGGTTTCAAGCCAAGACTGATCAAGAAAGACAGGAAAGGTCATGATATTTTTGTTAAGGGAACACCCCAAGAGGAAGAGATAATAAAATATATGTGCACCAAATTCCAGCACACCCAACTGTATAAAATATTAATGGACATTAAATATCAAATAAACTAATAAAATTGTAATGGGGGATCTCAATAGCCCACTATCACAAATAGGTCAACAAGACAGAAATCAACAAAGAAATAACAACCCAACTTTTGAATAATGACTTAGATGTCTACAGAGTATTCAACCCCCAACATCAGAATACACATTCTTCTCAGCTGCACATGGGATGTTTTCCAAAATAGACCATTTACCAACTCATAGAACATGGTTAAGTAAATGCAAAGAAATTGAAATTATTCCATGCATAGTCAGACCATAGTGCAATGAAATTAGAAATCAGTGACAAACCACAAAAACTTCATAAACACATGGAAAATAACACCCTCTTAAACAACCAGTGGGTCACAGATGAAATTAAAAAACAGCTGGACAGTTTCTACAATTAAATGATAATGCCAATACAACATACCAGAATTGATGGGACACAATGAAAGTAGTCCTATGATGTGAAATTATAGCAGTGAATTAGAAAATCAGAAAAAGCTAGCTTAAATAAACAACTTAATATTGAACCTCAAACTTCTACGAAAAGAAGAGCAAGTTAAGTTCAAACATTGTACCAGGGAAGAAATTATAAAGATTAGAGCAGAAATTAATGCAATTGAAGCTAAGAAAATATTTTAAAAATCAGTGAATCAAAGAGCTGGTTCTTTGAAAGATTAAATAAAGTTGGCAAACCCTTAGCCACCTTGTCGAAAAGGAAAGACTCATCTATTACATTAGGGGTGAAATTACACCAGACCCTGAAGAAACCCAGAAGAGCATTAATACCTACTTGGACAACTTTTATTCTGATAAGATGGGAAACAAGAAACGGACAGATCCCTAATACATATGAATCACCAAAATTAAATCAAGAAGACATAAAAATTCTAAATAACCCAGTATTAGTTAATGAAATTCAAGATGTAATTAAAAACCTACCAACAAAAGAAGGTCATAATGGATTCACTGCTGAATTCTCTAAGAAATTTATAGAAGTTGCAATCCTCAGACTTTTTAATGAAATTGAAAGGGAACCAGTACTCCATAACTAATTCCAGGAAGCAAGCATTACTATGATACCAAAACCAAAGAAGGATCCATCTAAAAAAGAGAACTATAGGCCAATCTCCCTAATAAACAGAAATCTTCAGTAAGATACTGGCAAACAATGTGGCAAATTATGAAGAAGAATGTACACCATGACTAAGATTCACTCCGATGATGCAGGGATGGTTCAACATGCAAATTAATAAATTAATAATCATATTAACATAACCAGTGATAAAAAAAACCACATGATCATCTCCATGGAAGCAGAAAAAGCATTTGACAAAGTCCAACACCTATCATGATAAAAACCCTACAGAAAGTTGGAATAGATGATCTTTATCTCAATCTGTTAAGAGCCATCTATGACAAATCAACAGCCAACATCACACTAAACTGCCAAAAACTGAAACTTTCACTCTAAAATCAGGATAAAAACAAGGATGTCCATTATCACCACTCTTATTCAATATAGTTCTGGAAACATCAGCTAGAGCAGTTAGAGAAAGAAAAGGAATAGAGTAGGAAAGGAAGAAGTTAAATTATCATTGTTCTCAGATGACATAATAGTTTACATAGAAGATACCAAAATTTCCACCAAAGACTTCTAGATTTAATAAGTTCAGTCACTTAGCTGGATACGAAGTCAACACTAAGAAATCAATAGCATTCTTTTACACAAATAAATTAACTAAGAGAGAAATTTGGGGAACCATACCTTTCACAATAGCATCTAACAAAAATGAAACACTTTGAAATCAACCTAATGAACAAAGTATTATAGTTTGTGGCTGCATGTCCCCCCAAATCCTCATGCAGTCATAGGGTGGGCTTCTAGAATTTGTGATTCATCCGTGATCCAATGCTAGGATTATGGGTGTGAGTACAACACCTGCCCTGAGAAAGATGAAACTTAACAGATGAAACTTAACTGTTTTCCAACCAGAAAAATCTAATTTTTTTCAAAATGCCAAAATATTGCAAAGAGCACACTAACATAAAAGGTGAGCCCACTTCTCTCTAGTGGTTTCCGTCCACATTTGTGTGAATGGTCAAGCCCAGCACCCATGCAGCGAAGGCCAGCCCTCCTCCAACATCTGCGTGTTGGCAGCAGCTTATGTGTTGATCTAAACTGGCATTCTGACTTTTTAGATGCTTACTTAGTAAGAACCAGGAGAAGAGAGAAGCTATTTGCCTTTTTTTTTCTTCCCATTCAGCAGCAAAAAGTAGTGTAATAAAACCCAAGATGCTATACTTTTCCTGCTGAAGAATAATGATTTCCTTTTCAAATTGAGATATCTGTGAGTCCCAACAGCAGATGCTTCTCAGCAATCACACTGAGTCAGAGGTGGCCCTGTATCTTACTCAGGCTATTAAAATAGCTGCCCTTTTGAAAAACAGCACTGGTTCAATGCAAATTTTAGAAAAAATGTACAATTTACCCAGTATCAAAGTGAGCAATGACAATTTAGAAAATGACAATCCAGAAAACTAAGAAATTTTGGAGAATGTTATAGTGGAAAATTCCAAGAGATGGAATTAGGTCTTAAAATCTCATGCAGAATTTTTTTATTTTGAAAGAAAAGGATGCATGGGACCATGCCTGCACCCCTCCCCCACTGGTGTTGGAGCCAACTGAGTCCCAGACAGTTTTGGGAACCTCAGTGAGCCACCTCCACCCCTCCCCCACCACACTGGCATGGCAGCCACACTGAGCCCCAGACAGGTTCAGGAGCCTTGGTGACTATGCCTGCCTCCCCCACACCCTTATGGGAGCCAAGCTGAGCCTGGGACAGATTTGGGAACCTCAGTAAGGTGCATCCACCCCTCTCCAACCAGTGTGGGGGTCAGTGGAGCCCCAACAGCTTTGGGAGCCTTGGTGACCATGCTCTTTCCCACACACACACATCACTGCAGGAGACAAGCTGAGCCCCAGATTGGGAACCTCAGTGAGCCATCCCCACTCTTTTCCCACCAGTGTGGGAGCCATGCTGAGTCCCAGAAAGCTTTGGGAGCATCAGCGACCACACCCTGGCCCCCCCCACACACACCATGGTGGGAGCCACACTGAGCACCAAGGAGCTTCAGATCCTTTTCTTACCACTCCCACGTGGAAGTGGGGCTGAGCTCCAAGGCACCTCCAGATCATCAAAAATGACAAAATAAGGGAGCAAAATGCAATCTCAGGCCTCCACACCACCCAGAAGGAGTCAAAGAGACATTGCAATAAAAGATGTTGGAAGTCATACACCTGAAGTATCTGAAAGTAAAAAAACAACAACAAACAAAACAAAACAAAACAAAACAAAACAAAAAAACTCCCATCAGGCTATAGAAGAAATCAGATCACAAATAATCTCAGGTAAAAAAAGAAATGACAACAATAATGGAAGTATTGCTCAGCACATCTAAAGAAGACATAGATAAAAAATAAAGGAGCATAGAAAAATGATGGATACATCTCTCATTTTTCAGGATACATCAGTCTGGGTTGGAAGCTGTTTTGTCTCAGAATCTGTAATACGTCTCTACAAGCTCTTCTTCATTTCATGGTTCCTGTTGAGAAGTCTGTTGTGATTCTGATGGGCTTTCCTTTATAGGTGATCTGTTTCTTTTCTCTAGCGGCTTTTAATATTGAGTTCTTTTGCTGCATATCTGGGATCTTGACTATTATATGTCTGGGTGTGATTTTATTTGGGTTGTTGCTCACTGGAGTTCTATATGCTTCATTTACCTGCACATCAGTATCTTTTACCATGCTTGGGAAATTTTCTTCTATTATTTCTGTAAACATTCTTTTTATGTCATTTGTGTTTCCTCCTGCTCTTTCACTGATTCCTATTACTCGCACATTATTTCTCTTTGCTTCGTCTTGCAGCTGTTGGATTTATTTTTCCTGGTTCCTTGATGACTTTAAGAGATCCTTGCTTTCACAATTGTTAGCTGGCATGTTGTCTTCAAGATCTGAAATTCTATCTTTGGCTTCGTTCAAGCGGTTTTGCATACTTTCAGTGGCAGTTTTCATTTCCTGGAGATCTCTGAGTCTGTTTCATGTGTTCTAATTCATTCCTGAATTGTTCATTTAACATTTCCATTTGTTGCCTTTGATCTTCTAGTCTTTTATCTGTTTCTTCTCTGTATATGTGAAGCATTTCTTCCATTATTATTTTCATTTCATTTTTTGCCTGAGAGATTATTTCAGATTTAATCTCTTCTATGCCCTGATTAAGTTGTTTCTTTACTGCAGATGTGATCATTTCAGAAATTTTAGGTATGTGGTTTCCTAGTTCTCCTATGTCATTGTCTCCTGTACTTGTTCTGGGTGGAGTTGTGTTCTGAGACTGCATTTTGCTCCTGTCTTCTCATGTGAATGTCAGATGACAAGTGCTGAGCTACTGACTACCCAGGAAGCTCACAAAGGACTCTAGGGACCCTAGTTTGCCTGGATATCAAACTAAACCCAGGGTGGTAGCAGACCGTGGGCCACTGGGCCCAGGGACCTCAGGCAGTTGCTGGGGTGGATGGCTCAGACCACACCTGTAATGGTGGGGGAGTGCTGGGCTTCAGTACCAGGGTGTCCAGTGCGTGGATGGGAAGCGTGGGAGCCTCACCCTTGAAGCCGATGGTAGTTATGCAGCATCTTCTGCTTCAGGTTCCTCAGGAAGCTGGTCAGAGGGGAGCAGGGCTCTCTTCCCAACCCCGAAGACCCCAGAGCCTGAGGCTGATTCCACACTGCAGGTCTCAACCACCAACAGGGATGGGTCCTCCCAGTCTGAGCTCCTTCCTAACTCTAAGGTGTGGAGCAGAACCCAGGCATAGGCCTTACCAAAGGAGAAGAGTAGCTCTGCTCATGTGGCATTGCAGGTTGGCTTCTGTCCCTGGAGAAAGGTCTGTGTCACAGATTTGGGGCACAGGCCGTGAAATGCTGCCCTCTCAGATGTCGGTGCAGGTCAGACTCTGTCGCTGTCTCTCTCATTTTTCAGTTCAAACATATCTAGGAAATTAAAAATTCCATCAAAAACTGGAAAAATTGCTTCCGTGAACCTGAAGATAGACTTTCAGACCTTGAAGACAGCATTGCAGCTAATGAAAGGAAAGGTCTCTAAAAATAACAAGAACCAGGAAATGGCAATTCAGTAGCCACAGGATGATGCAAATGAATACAATGTGAAATTAATAATTGTCAATGAAACAGCAGGAGTCAACACAAATGAGATAAAAAGGTTATTTGCAGAAGTAATGGAAAATTTTCCAAGCATGAAAAACTAATCTGACATACAGTAAGTGAGGCATACGGAATTCCAACTAGCCATAACCAAAATAAATCTATAGTCAAACATAATAATCAATGTTCCAGAAATTCAACAAAAGAACAGAATATTAAAAGCTGTTAGAGAAAAGAAACAAATCATCTATAAAGGACAATTCATCAGAATCATGGCAGATTTCTCAACACAAATTATCAAGTCAAG
Organism: Dinomys branickii; assembly: GCA_004027595.1. Classification (NCBI taxonomy): domain Eukaryota; kingdom Metazoa; phylum Chordata; class Mammalia; order Rodentia; family Dinomyidae; genus Dinomys; species Dinomys branickii. Next base: position 4,747 of record PVLD010007408.1, on the reverse strand, counting down.
AAGAGCTTAGAATAAAGTATTTCAGGTTCTGAAAGAAAACAGCTTCCAATCTTGATTCATATACCCTGAAAAACTATCCTTCAAAATTAATGAGAAATAAGATATTTCCATGACAACAGTGGAAGAAATTTATGACCACCAAACCACCCCTACAAAGAGTACTGAAAGATATTCTAGAAAAAGATAAAAGTGAGCAATTACGAGAACACTAGAAAGGAACCACAAAACAGAGCAAGCAATTAAACGGGGAGAAAGTAAGGAACCAACAGCAGGAAAATAAGCTATGACAAAGATAAGCCAATACATATCAGTTATAACAATTAAGGTAAATGGTCTTAATTCACCAATCAAAAGAAGAAGACTGGCAGAATGGATCAAGAAATAAAATCCAACAATATGCTGTATACAAGATGCTATATTTAATTCAAAAGGAAATTCATACACTGGAAATCAAAGGATGGAAAACAATACTCCATATGACAGAAACCTAGAAAAAAGCTGGAGTAGCTCTTCTGTTTGCAGACAATGTGAACTTCAAACCAAGAATGATCAAAAGAGATAAAGAAGGTCACTACATACTTGTTGGGGAAAACTGCAACAGGAAGAGATAACAATCATAAATATCAATGCAGCAAATACAAGAGCACCCACCTATATAAGACAAATCTTAACAGACATGAAAAATCAAGCAAGTGGTAATAATCATAACGGGACTTAAATACCCTATCGTTACAAAGAGATAGATCAACTAGACAAAAATCAGCAAAGAAATAACGCAACTAAACCAAACTTGTGAACAAATGAACTTAGTATACCTATACAGAGTATTCCACCTAGCATAATCACAATACACATTCTCCTCAGCTGCACATGGAATATGCTCTAAAATGGACCATAGAACATTTTTAAGTAAATGCAAGGGAATTGAAATTATCCCATGCATATCATCAGACCATAGTGAAATGAAATTGGGTATTAATGCCAAAAGAAATCACAAAAACTCCATAAACACATGGAAATTATATAACATCCTCCTGGACAACCAATGGGTCACAGAGGAAATTAAAGAAGAAATTAAACAATATTTACAATCAAATGAAAATGCAGATACAACTTACCAAAACCTCTGGGACACAATGAAAGCATTATGGGAAATTTACACTGGTAAATTCTCAAATCAGGAAAATAGAACAAGCATAAATAAACAACTTTATGCTTCACCTCAAACTTCTAGCAAAAGAGCAAGTCAAGCCCAAAGCCCAAAAGAGGCAGGAAATTATAAAGATCAGACCACAAATTAACATAATGGAGACTAAGAAAATAATACAAAGAATGAATCAAAGAGTTGGTTCTTTGAAAGAATAAATAAAATTGGTAAGCCCCTAGCCAACCTTATCAAAAAAAGGGAAGAAAAAACTCTCAAATTTGTGTATTAAGGAACAAAAAGGGTGAAAAGACTACAGATACTGTAGAAATTCAGAAGATCATCAATACCTACTTCAAAAATCTTTACTCTCGTAGGATGGAGAATACAGAGGAAATGCATAGATTCCTAGATACATATGAATTACCAAAGCTGAGTCAAGAATATATAAAAATTAAGAATAAATGAATATTGATGAAATTGAAAATACAATATAAAACTTACCAGTAAAGAAAAGCCCAGGTCCTGATGAATTCACAGATACATTCTACAAGAAATTTAGAGAAGATTTAATGCCAATTCTTCTCAAACTCTTTAATGAAATTGAAAGGGAAGTAATTCTCCCTAACTCATTACTGGAGGCAAATATTACCCTGATACCAAAACTAGAGAAAGACCCAACCAAAAAAAAGAGAAATACAGGCCAATCTGTCTAATGAACATAGATGCAAAAATTCTCAATAAAATACTAGAAGATTATACATCATGACAAAGTGAGATTTATCACAGGAATGCAGGGATGGTTCAATGTATGCAAACCAATTAATGTAGTACACCATATCAATAAAGCCAAAAATAAAAGTCATGTGATCATCTGAATAGATGTAAAAAAAAGCTTTTGATGAAGTCCAACGCTTATTCATGTTTAAAACCCTACAGAAATAGGAATAGATGGCAAACCAACAGCCAACATCATACTAAATGCAAACAAAAAGACAGCTTTCACTTTAACACAAGGAACAACACAAGGATGTCCTCTGTCAGGAGTGGTGAATAGGAGTGGTGACTCCTATTCAATATACTTCTTGAAATATTAGCCAGAGCAATTAGACAAGAGAGAAATAAAAGGAATAAGGATGAGAAAGGATTAAGTGAAATTATCATTATTCATAGAGGACATGAAAGTCTATATAGAAAACCCCCAAAACTCCAACAAAAGGCTAATAGATTTAATAACCAAATTGAGTAGTGTAGCTGGATACAAAGTCAACAGTCAAAAGTCAATGGCATTTCAGTATACAAATGACAAACACACAGAGAAATTAAGGAAAGCATACCTTTCATAATAGCATCCAAAGAAATGAAATATTTAGAAATCAATCTAACAAGTGAAGTAAAAGATCAATATAGTGAAAAGTACAGTACTCTGAAAAAAGAGATCAAAGTCAATTTCGGAAAATGAAAAGATATTCCTTGCTCATGTATAGGAAGAGCCAACATTGTGAAAATGACCATTCTCCCAAAATTATACAAATTCATTGCAATCCCAATTAAAATACTATTAGTATACCTCACAGATCTAGAGAAAACATTCCTAAAACTTGTCTGGAACCAGAAGAGGCCTAGAATAGCAAAAGCAATCCTGGGAAACAAAGGAAATGTAGGAGGCATCATAATCCCTGATTTGAAATTATACTACAAAGCTACTATGATAAAATCAACATGGTACTGGCAATAAAAGCAGACCTGAGTATCAATGGAACATATTAGAAGATACAGACACAACTACAAACACACTCAGCCACCTTATCTTTGACAGAGGGGCCAAACATGTTCACTGGAGGAAAGATGGCCTTTTTAATAAATGGTGCTGGCTTTCCACATGCTGAAGACTAAAACTAGACCCATGTGTATCACCATACACTAAATTCAAAATGGATCAATGCTCTCAATATTAAAACAGAAACACTAAATGTACTAGAAGAGAAACATAGAAATCTTGAAGACATAGGGGTAGGGAGAAGTTCTTGAACAAAAACCAAACTGCACAGGAAATACTTCAAAGAATCAACAACTTGGATCTCGTCTTATTGGAAAGTTTTTGGATATCAAAGGAAATCACCAACAGTAAAAATAAAATGCACGACTTAGGGAAAAAATTTTAGCCAACTGTCCCTCAGACAAAGGACTTCTATCTAGAACATACAAAGAATTTTTTAAAAATCAGGCCCCAAAATTCAAAGACCCAATACAAAAATGAGCATCTGAGATGAATACATACTTCTCACATGAAGAAATACAAATGGCAAAGAAATATATGAAAAAATGTTCAACATCATTTGTCATTCAAGATATGCCAATTAAAACAACACTGAGATTCCATCTCACCCCAGAAAGAATGGCTATCATCAAGAAATCAACCAATAAGACATGCTGGAGAGGCTGTGAAGAAAAAGGAACACTTTTTCAGTGCTTGTGGGAGTGCAGATTAGTGAAACCACTGTGGAAATCAGTGTGGAGAATCCGCAAAAAACCAGGATGATAGGTCCTACTTTACCCAGCTCTTCCTCTTCTGAGTATTTTCCCAGAAGAATTAAAAGCATCATACCACAGCAATATATGTGCACCAATGTTTGTAGCAGCACAATTTGTCCTGACTAAGTCTTGGAAACAAACCAAATGTCCATCAACTGAGGAATGGATAAAAAGATGTGGTCTTTTTTATACAATGGAAGGTTATTCAGCTGTGAAAAAGATAAACTCAAGGCTTTTATAGGTAAATGGATGCAACTTGAGACGATACTCATAAGTAAAATAAACCAGACCCCCATGTGTAAACATTGCATTGTCTCCCAGGTGTAAGAACCTGAAAGAGTAAACAAAACCCAAAAGGTACAATAGATATTGTGAAAGGGAAAGAAATTGCTCAAAGGGAAGGAACAACTAGGATGAGGGAAAGAAGGAGAAGAAAGAAGGAAGGGATTAGATAGATTAGATAATAGGATAATTGTACTGATGTTTATTGGTTTATTGAACAGTTAATGCTTAAATTTGTGACCAATTTTGCATGCTTTTATCTGGTAACCTAAACAACTAATTTGAAGAGAACAATATGCTATATAACAAACATTGGTGAATTCCCACCGTCTTTACTGAAGCTCTGTATCATTTCTAATGTGTTTTCTATTGTTTTAATACTCTTTAATGGTTTGATTAATCTTGCATTCTTATATCTGTAATCTGAGCAACTTCACTGAAGATAACATTATGTAATATAATAATCACTATTAATTCCTATCATTTTGTTTTGAAACCATGTATCATTTTTATTGTTTTGTGTTTTGTTTTTATCTATGTTGTTGTTATTTTTATTATTCTCTTTAAAATAAAAAATGCAGGTCTGATGTTGGAAGATGGCGACCAGGTGAGCAGCAAGGGAGCGAGCCTCTTTGATAAACACCACCAGCTCGAGACAGACTTGGCGAGCGTGAATACCGGGACCTCAGCTGGGAAGTTTAAACTGGGCGTATTTCTCTGAGATGCCGGGGGAGATGTGGTAGGGCGGACCAGGCTGCCGGGGCGAGACGTGGAAAAGTCCCAGAC